>LPNX010774746.1:71229-97717 GCA_001517045.1 Pseudotsuga menziesii
ATAACTTGAAACAGTCAAATTAAAAATAACTTATAAGTCATAAAATTTTCATTGAGAGAACGAATTTGTTCATTAGTTTCTCAACCCAAATGATAGTGAATATGCCTAGCAGAGTAAGTGATCACTTAATATTGGTTGAAGCTATCGACTAAGGAATGCAACAATCCACAAGAGGGCCAAATTTGTATTCATCATCTTCACGCTCAGATTTTCATCAAGACACTGAGGAGTGAAAATGCCAAAGGGAATAACCTCAAGTATGTTAATTTACTAATACCAACAAAAAACTGATCTGAGAGGGCTTCATCTTTTTTACAAAAGGTAGTTTTTAGGTGGAGGAAAATACCTTAGACTATGATATGGTTGTTAGAGTTCTTTGTCGCTTATTTGGAGATTGATATATAGGTGTCTAAGGGATAAAGATGTAGGGTTGTAATTTCATGCTTGTAATCACTTTTTATGTTGGAGAACATAGTTTGTTGTTATAGGAGAACTTTTTCTTACATAAGAGGGCTGTTAAGATAGACATGTTCATCCTCCTACATCTGATATGATTCTAGACCTGTCATGTATTGATCGGACACAGTTATTCAATAAAGGTTATTCCATCGAAGGTTATCAAAGAATTTTCGAAGCGTGGCCTGGTTTATGTTGCTTGCTTAACTTGCCTTAAGAGGGAATAATACATACAGGCTTGATTTCTTCCCAAGTTTATGTCTAGGTGTGTATGGATTGCATGGGATAAAACAGGCTGGAACTTTGTCCAAGATGGAACTCTACCCGGGCTGGAACTATGCCCCGCTTGTTGGAACCCTGCCATTGTTGGAACTGTGCCTTGTTGGAACTTTTCCTCGGTTGGAACTATGTGCAGTTGGAACTCTGCTCGGCTGGAACTCTGCCCTGGTTGGAACTCTGCCCCACTGGAACTTTTCCTTGGCTGGAACTTTGCCACACAAGCTAGCACTCCTAAAGCACAACATTTTCACTAGGGTTTAGCTGAGATAATATTTTAGAAGTGTTCCCACTGGGATTGGGTCCAAGCACTTTGAAGAGGTGGAGTTCCAATGAAGGCGAGGTTCAAGATGAGGCAGAGTTCCAGTTGGGGCAGAGTTCCAACCAGGGCACAGTTCCAACCGGGGCGCAGTTCCAGCTAGGGAAGAGTTCCAACAAGGGCAGAGTTGCAATAAGGGCAGGGTTCCAACAAGGGCAAGGTTCATGTGAGGTAAGAGTTCATTCCAATAAAGTTGATGCTTTGTTGAATGTACTTCCTATAGAGAGTTATTGAGCTAGCAGATATTTAGATATTTGGAATCTTCACAGTTTTACGTTGGTAATTTTGGATGGGAAAAGTTCTAGCAGGGGAAACGTTCCAACCGGGGCACAGTTCCATCCAGGAAAAATTTCCAGCTAGAGCATAGTTCCAACCGGGGCACAGTTCCAGCTGAAAGCAGAGTTCCATCCTAGGGAGGAGTTCCAGCTGAGGGAAGAGTTCCAGTAGGGGCACATTGTCCCTCACAGGAACCCTGCCCTGATTGGAGCTTTGCCCCCACTGGAACCTTTCCCTGGCTGGAACTCTACCCCATTGGAACTTTGCTCCAACTAGAACTTTGCCCCACTGGAACTCTGCTCCAACTGGAACTCTACCCTCAGCTAGAAACTATATTGTTATCTGAAGTAAAAGATGGTTATGATATCATGACCAATCCATGGAAACTATATGCTTCACAGATATAGAGAAAAAAATAAAGGACTTAATCCTTGCAGATTTTGCCATGAACGAGGTTTCAAACCACCATATAAGTGAAAAAAGATAGAGATCAATGAACCAAATAGATCAACCACATACGAAGAAGAAATTTACAAAATAGAAACTCAAGCATTTCCATTATGCCATCAAATACATCTCTTTGCAAAGTTCCAGCCGGGGCAGAAATACCACCATTGAGGTTGAGGTCAAGCTTTTCATCCAAATGATGAGCAAAAAACAAGCTCCTAATCTTCCTACGTATAATACCTAGTAGATGGGTTCTATAAGAAAAATAGTTCTAGCCGGGGTAAAGTTCCATGCAAGGCATAGTTCCAGCTGGGGCTGAGTTCCAGCCAAGGAAAAGTTCCAGCCGGGGCAGAGTTCCAACTAGGGGAAAACTTCCAGTCGGGACAAATTTCTAGGCGCAGCAGAGTTTCGTCGGGGCATAGTTCCATCTAGGGCAGAGTTCCAGCCAGGGCAGAGTTCCATGCAAGGAAAAGTTCCAGTCAGGGCAAAGATCCATGCAGGGCAGAGTTCCAGACGGGGCAGATTTCCATGCGGGGTAGATTTCTAACCGGGTCAGAGTTCCAATCGAGGCAGAGTTCCAGTCAGAGATGGTTTCAGGCGGGGATAAGTTCCAGTCAGGACAGAGTTCCAGCCGTGGCAGAGTTCCAGCTGGAGCAGAGTTCCAGCTAGGGGAAAACTTCTTGTCAGGACAAATTTCTAGGCGTGGCAGAGTTCCGGCAGGGCAGAGTTCCATCCGGGGCAGAGTTCCAACCAGGGCAGAGTTCCATGCGACGCAAATTTCCAGTCAGGGAAAATATCCATGCAGGGAAGAGTTCCAGACGGGGAAGAGTTCCATGTGGGGTAGATTTCCAACAGGGTCAGAGTTCCAATCGAGGCATAGTTCCAGTTGGACATGGTTTTAGGTGGGGCAAAGTTTCAGTCAGGACAGAGTTCCAGCCGAGGCGGAGTTCCAAGTGAGCATAGTTTTAGGCAGGGTAAAGTTCCAGCCGAGGTAGAGTTCCAGCCGGGGCACAGTTCCAGGAGGGGTAGAGTTCCATGCGCGGAAAAGTTCCAGCCGAGGAAGAGTTCCAGTTTGGGCAGAGTTCCATGCATGGCAAAGATCTTACGGCTCAAAGGTCATGACAAGGCACCATAACAAGTTTTTGTGCACCAAGAATGGTTCTCAATCCCTTGATCAAGGTTGAGGGAGGAAATCAAGGCACTTAGAGCAGCTCCATTCTTTACATATCAAAACTAATGCCATAGGCAGAGTTTTTCATTTCCCAGTATCAATCAAAACTCATACATCGATGAAAACAGGGCATAGAGCAGCTTCATCAAAAACAAAAGTCAAGAAATTTCCTTTGTCACCTCCATGCAAAATTGGGAGTAACAAAACATCAACCAACTGTTCATGACCTGCTCCTTCTGCATCAGCAAGAACAAGAAATATCTCCCCAAACCATGTTTGCAATTCTCATCCCTTACAGCTCTCCCAGACTTGATGAATGACATTGTCTCTTTCTCCGAATGAAACGAGTCCTATTTCACTGATGGGTAGTAAAGAGAGATTGTGGTGGATGAGCCATAAGAACTCTGCTCCACCTGAATCTTTTCCTTGACTAGAACTCTGCCTGGCTGGAACTTTGCCCCACATGGAAATCTATCCCAACTAGAACTTTGCCTTGGCTGGAACCCTGCCTAGCTGGAACCCTACCCCAGCTGGAACTCTGCCCGCCTGGAACTCTGCCCCAGCTGGGTCTCACATCTACATGAACTTTAAAAGTTGTTAGCCCCAATGTTGTCACATACAATGTACTTATAGATGGCCTTTGCAAAGAAGGCAAGTTCAACAACGCAAACATGCAAGTTTAGGGGCAGGTTTTCAGTCAAAGTAAAGTTCCACCAGGGCAGAGTTGTAGTTGGAGCAGAGTTCCAGCTGGGGCAGAGTTCCAGTCGGGGTAGAGTTCCAACATTGAATTCCCTATACACTATATTCTAATTTGTGTAGCTTTTCTATCTATCTTGGGATTCCTTTAAACTATGCTTAATATTTACAACCTATCGTTCAATTTCCTCAAGTGATTTTGGCCCAAGCACAATTATGTTCATTAAAATTATTTCAATTCATTGGTGTTTTGCACCTTCTGCCATACAAAGCTTCAAATGAATTCATTCCCTACAATTATTGTTTCCCATTGTTATATGAAAACTCTATTGACAAGTGTAGATAATATTTCCACTTGGATGGTTTGTACATCACCTATATGCAAAGCATGTACTGGAACTCTACCCTCGGCTAGAACTCTGTCCCAGCTAAAACTTTGCCCTGGCTGGAACTGTGCCTCTGTTGAAACTCTACCCCAGCTAGAACTTTTCCCATTCAACATTACCAACGTATAATTGTAAAGATTCCAAATATCTAAATATTTTCTAGCTCAATAACTCTCTATAGGAAGTACGTTTGGTAATGCATGAACTTTATTGAAAGGAGCAAGAACCTCACAGGAACCCTACCCTTGTTGTAACTCTACCTTGACTAGAACTTTTCCTCGGTCAGAACTTTGCCCCAACTGGAACTTTGCACCGACTTGAACTCTACCCCACTGGAACTATGCCCAAGATGGAACTTTGCCCCATTAGAACTCAGCTCCGACTGGATCTCTGCCCTCGGCTGGAACTCTGCCTCGACTGGAACCTTGCCCCTGGATGGAACTCTGGCTCCTTGAGAATCCAAATATCTAAATATCTGCTAGCTCAATACGTTAAGTTTGCTAGAGTTCCAGCCAGGGTAGAGTTCCAACTGAGGCAAAGTTCCATGCAGGCACAGTTCTAGCCGGGGCAGAGTTCCAGCCAGGGCAAAGATCCAGGCGGGGCAGAGTTCTTAGGGCTCAAAGGTCATGACAAGGTACTGTTACGAGGATTTGTGCACCAAGAATGGGTCTCGAGGCCTTGATCAAGTTTGAGGGAGGAAATCAAGGGACTTATATGCAATGAACTTTATTGGAACGAGCAAGAACCTCACAGGAACCCTGCCCTTGTTGGAACTCTGCCTTGACGGGGCAGAGTTCCAATGAAATTTTCCCCGGTTGGAACTCGGCCCCCGCTAGAACTCTTCTCTGAATGGAACTCTTCCCTGCTGGAAATCTGCCCCAATTGGAACCTTGCCCCTGGCTGGAACTCTATCTCCTTGAGAATCCAAATATCTAAATATCTGCTAGCTCAATACGTTCGATAATGCATGAACTTTATTGGAAGGAACTCTTCCCTCACAGCAACCCTGCCCTGGTTGGAACTTTTCCCTAGCTAGAACTATGACCAGGTTGAAACTCTGCCCTGACTGGAACTCTGCCTCCTTAAGAATTGAAATATCTAAATATCTAAATATCCACTAGCTTAATACGTTTGACATTGAATGAACTTTATAGGAAGAAAATCTTGGCCTTGGCCTTATCTAAATATCTAAATATTTGCTAGCTTAATAACTCTCTATAGGAAGTACGTTCAATAATGCATGAACTTTATTGGAAGGAACAAGAACCTCACGGGAACGCTGCCCTTGTTGGAACCTTGCCCTTGTTGGAACTCTGCCCCGGTTGGAACTCTGCCCTAGCTGGAACTTTTCCCCGGTTGGAACTGTGCCCGGTTGGAACTTTACCTTGCTGGAACTCTGCTCCAACTGGAACTCTGCCCTTGGCTGGAACTCTGCCCCGACTGGAACCTTGCCCCTGGCTAGAACTCTGCCTCCTTGAAAATCCAAATATCTAAATATTTGTTAGCTCAATACGTTTGATAATGCATGAACTTTTGGAAGGAACTCTTCCCTCATAGGAACCCTGCCCCGATTGGAACTCTGCCCTGGCTGGAACTGTGACCTGGTTGGAACTCTGGACCTATTCCAAGATCATATCATTGTACAATTCTCTGTCGATACAGGACAATGTGTCCCTTCTCTACTATACTGTGGCTACTGTGTCCCTTTTTGTACTAAACTGTGACTGTTGTAGCATGACTGTGGTGCCCTATCCTAGCCGAGCTATGACTGTTTCAAACCCTAGATGATAGGTCAATGGTGGTGTTAAGTTTGCTATAGGGAGCTATGACTTTTCCATTCGGTGTCTTTGCATTTTATAGTATGTTATCAATGCATGGGATGCATATTTTTTGTTGTATGAGAGATATAGACCAACTCTTAGAGGTGAGGTATACATTGTACTATGGTTATATTATCTTTAGTAGCCATTAATCTATCATATTGATACACATGGAATCAATGCATTAAGCAATATTAAATTTTATTTATAACACAAATGTCTGCATTAATAGATGAGATTTATAGTAGTGAAGAATCATTTTCTTGTCCAGATGTGACAAGTGGAGGAGATTTGATTAATGTATGATTAAGTTCTAAACATTTAAATTCATATAAATTATGTGTGTGCTTACATATTTACAATTATTTATTTCGCCATTTCTTGATATGTTTCTTGATTGGATGGATAGAGACAAGGTTGTTGTTCATGGCCCTAATCCACCCCTAAGGTTGTGAAAATCTTGAGTCTTCACATATAGTCTAGGGCCACTTAGTTGATGAGGTACAATTCATGCCTCAATTCATAGTCATATACTGATATACCGTAGTACATAGTCATACACTGATGGTCGACGACCTTTGAGGGAGGACCTACCTGTACCGTGTCTATTTGTTATTTATTTAAATCCCTCATGGCTAGATGTTGAGCCTATGTGGGAGTACAGTTTAGATTCAGATTTAGGAAAATAGCTTATTAATTAAAAGAACTTTGAGTCTAACTGATGTAAGAGTATTTAAATAATAATTAATGAATGATGATTACTAGGTATTACTCATTGTAGATATGTGATGGTACGATGTGCCATGAAATATTTCCGCATAGAGAGCATGTAGCAATGGGCCCTAGGGTACCTTATAGGGTCTTACTCTACCCTAGTTAACTGAATATGGTACCATCCTGCTTGAGAAGGGGTCTCGCATTTCCATGAACTTTAACAGTTGTTAGCAATAATGTTGTCACATACAGTGTACTTATAGATGGCATTTGCAAAGAAGGCAAGTTCAACAACACAAACATGCAAGTTCAGGGGCAAGTTTCCAGTTGGGGCAAAGTTCCACCAGGGAATATTTCTAGTCTGAGTAGAGTTCCAGCGAGGCAAAGTTCCAACCGGGGCAGAGTTCCATCCAGGTCAAAGCTCCAGCTAGGCATAGTTCCAACCGCGGCAGAGTTCCAGCCAGGGCAGAGTTCCAACTGGAAATTTTCCCATTCAACATTACCAACGTAGAATTGTGAAGATTCCAAATCTTTAAATATCTGCTAGCTCAATAACTATCTATAGGAAGTACGTTCAAAAATTCTTGAACTTTATTAGAAGGAACAAGAACCTCATAGGAACCCTTCCCTTGTTGGAACTCTGCCCTTGTTGGAACTCTATGCTGGCTGGAACTCTGCCTCGGTTGGAACTCTGCCCCAGCTGCATTAGAGGAATTTTGGGGTCTAAAATGGGCCTCCTAAGGAAAATAATAAAATCATAGTTAAAATAATAAAATAATATTGATTAATTTTGGAGGAAGAAAGAAAAAAACTACTTTTTGTGTTCGTATTTTCGACATATCTCCCTGTGTTTTTACTCAAATTTCGATCGAGAGAGCTCGTTGGATGCGGAATTTGATTTCGCATCCAATGAGTACGCACATTGCATACTTTTTACGGACCCCGCTACCCCAAAAACAAGAAATACCTGAAAAAACGTGATGATGACATCATCATCACATTTTTTCAAGTATTTCTTGTTTTTGGGGTAGCGGGGTCCGTAAAAAGTATGCAGTGTGGGTACTCGTTGGATGCAGAATCAAATTCCACATCCAACAAGCTCTCCCGATTGAAATTTGAGTAAAAACACAATGGGATATGTGGAAAATACGAACAAAAAAGTAGTGTTTTTTAATGACAAATATGTCAATTCAACCATTATGGTTGACTTATTTTATTGAAATTCTATTGGTTCTTGAATTCCAACTCACAAAAACTTATTTTGGCACGTTTTCTTATAAGGCCCATTTTAGACCCCAAATTTCCTCTAATGGAACTTTACCTCGACTGGAACTCTACCTTGGCTAGAACTCTGCCTCGATTGGAACTTTACCTCGGTGGAACTCTGCCCTCGGCTGGAACTCTGCCCCAGCTGAAACTTTTCCCTGGCTGGAAATTTGCCTTGGTTGGAACTGTGACTCGGCTGAAACTTTTCCCACTCAACATTACCAACGTAGAATTGTGAAGATTCCAAATATCTGAATATCTGCTAGCTCAATAACTCTCTATAGGAAGTATGTTTGACAATGCATGAACTTTATTGGAAAGAACAAGAACCTCATTGGAACCCTGCCCTTGTTGGAACTCTACCCCGGCTGGAACTTTGCCTCGGTCGGAACTCTGCCCCAGCTAGAACTTTACTTGGAGCCGGCTGCTCGGGCTCTTCAATTTCTTCAACAAGCGAGGCTTCAACTTTTTCTTCAACAAGAGGTTCACGTCTACTTGGAGTCGACTGCTCGGGCTCTTCAATTTCTTCAATGGGTGGGCCTTCCACTTTTTGTTCAACAGGAGATTCAGGCATGCTTGGAGCCAGCTGCTCGGGCTCTTCAATTTCTTACCGGGTGGGACTTCTAATTTTTCTTTAATGGGAGGTTTAGGAGGCTTCTCGGGCTTTGCAATTTATTCAACAGAAGGAGCTTCAAATTTTTCTTCAATGGGGGGTTCAGGCCTGCTTGGAGCCAGCTCCTCAAGCAATTCAGGTTCTTTAACTTTTGGATAAATGAAGTAGACTCAATGGAAAATAAGACAAATGCAGCACCCTTCCCCTCCATTCTTCATAGGAAGCACCCTAAATTCATTGCATTCCTTCACGAATTGATAAAGTCCTCCAAGTTTTTCCATCATCTAATGCATCATGATAAAACTACCATGACCTTCCCAAGAAGAAATGATAGGGATCCATATGAATTGCATCACATAAAACCCCTCAATGTAACCAACCATATTTCCGTTTCACAACCAAGAAACATTGTAGGCATTGGGATGTGGCATACATTTGATATTTAACTTTTTAATGACCTTTGTAGAAAATAAATTTTATTTGTTACCTCCATCTTAATTAAAATTGCAATGTTTCCCTCACATTTTCACTAGGTTAATATGTTACTCTTCCTTTCCTTGGGGTCCTTCTGAAATTGGTTAATATAGTTCGAATGGGACAAACAATTCTCTAAAGGAAAGTAGTAGAAATAACTTTACCAAGGTATGATGACGGTATTGCATAAGTTACAATGTTCACTCATGAAAGGATTGGATAAATGATTTGAATAACTTACCTTCTTATGGGTAAAGTTTTTAAAGTCGATTGAAACTTATAAGCCATAATGTTTATATAATTAAAGGAATTTGACATAGTTATTTAAAAAGAAGGAATTACATTAGTGCTTCACACAGTAGTTATATTAAAGTGAATACATTGAATTACAATTAAGTTATGTAACCATCCTTAACAAGAATTAGGTTAGTTTGGTTCACCTTACTACATGCCTTAATGGATAAGTATTTATATTTGCCATGACTTCTTGATTGTTGATTATGTTGTAATTCCATACGATCGTTTCCAATAAAGTTTTAGATGTTGAGATTTTAGGAAATAAAAGATAAACAAACAAAACTATCCCATTTCTCTAAAAAAATAACTTGAGGAATTTGGAATTGTTAGATAAGTTCAGAGGGATAATTTTTTTTACACTTTAAGATATTTGATCTTTTTTTGTGCTTAATATATCTAGCTTTAAAACAAAATCGAAATATTTTATTTTGTTTAAGCCAACACCAATTGCATTTTTATTTTTACTTTTATTCTTTTTATTAAAACTTCATGTTACATAAGCGTTACAACATCTCCCCAATAGTTGAAACTAAAATGATAGCCACAAATATAATAAACTATTTAACTAATTCCATACCAACAAATACCCAGTTTAAACTCATGTATGAAATACCAATAATTTACACTAACCAATACAAATGTTATCTACCCAGGGAAAAACAATCCTTAAATTTAGCATTTTCTTTGTAAACAAATATACACTATAATAATTAAAATATCTTTGTATTTATAAATATACATGTAGTATTTTACTATATACATGTCAATTTTACTAGGCTTATGGATCAGCTAGACCCAATAAAGACCAACTTCAAACACTGAAATTATTTTGATTCTTTAATAAAATAATAAAGTACAATCCACTTGCAATTATTCGATTAATTGTTTAATAGTATGTAATTTGAAGAGAGGTTTTCATAAACTAGTTACATAGAAAAGCAAATGTAATTCATTTATTATATTTTATTATTCCTTTAATCATTAAAATTATATATTGTAAAACCTTGGTTTTATAATGAACTATATATAATGGTCTGAAATGTTGAAATCAGGTTGTCATAAAACTAGTTACATAGAAAAGCAAAATTATATGAATGTATATTTGTTATATTTTGTTATTTTTTTAACCATTAAATTTATATATATGATAAAACATTTACAATATATAAAATATATATTTTATTATTTCTTTAGCCATTAAATTCATATATGATAAAACATTTACAATATATGAATTATATAAATAATGGTATGTAAAAGCTAAAATATATAAATATATATTTATTTTATTTTTTCTTAACCATTCAAATCATATATTGTAAAACATTTATTATATTTTATTATTTATTTAACCATTAAAATAAAACTCTCATATATTAAGTAGTTCTAATTATCCAAAAAGATATGATGATGAATACATCTAAATGTATTAATCTCTTTTACAATTTAACTATTTCAAAAAACATTAGAGGAAATTTGGGGTCTAAAATGGGCCTTATAAGAAAACGTGCCAAAATAAGTTTTTGTGAGTTGGAATTCAAGAACCAATAGAATTTCAATAAAATAAGTAAACCATAATGGTTGAATTGACATATTTGTCATTAAAAAAAACTATTTTTTTTGTTCGTATTTTCAACATATCTCATTGTATTTTTACTCAAATTTCTATCGGGAGAGCTTGTTGGATGCGAAATTTGATTCCGCATCCAACGAGTACCCACACTGCATACTTTTGACGGACCCTGCTACCCCAAAAACAAGAAATACCTGAAAAAACGTGATGATGATGTCATCATCACATTTTTTCAGGTATTTCTTATTTTTGGGGTAGCAGGGTCCATCAAAAGTATGCAGTGTGGGTCTTCGTTGGATGCGAAATCAAATTCCACATCCAACGAGCTCTCTCGATCGAAATTTGAGTAAAAACACAGGGAGATATGTCAAAAATACGAACACAAAAAGTAGTTTTTTTCTTTCTTCCTCCAAAATTAATCAATATTATTTTATTATTTTAACTATTATTTTATTATTTTCCTTAGGAGGCCCATTTTAGACCCCAAAATTCCTCTCTTTTACAAATTAATCTCTTTTACAATTTAACTATTTCAAAAAACTGTGTACAAATTTAGAGAATAAAATTAATTATAATTGAAAATTGACCTAAAAAATTTCCTTAAAATAGTTTATGAATATCATGTATCTCTACACATACAATAAAGTATTGTATATCACATAGGATATTATGTTTTTCTCTTAAAACAGTTTATGAATATCATGTATCTCTACACATACAATAAAATATTGTATTTCACACAGGGTATTATGCTTTTCTCTTTAAACTGTTTATGAATATAAAGTATCTCTACAGATACAATAGAATAATGTATTTCACACAGGGTATTATGCTTTTCTCTTAATACACCGTATGTATCATCCAATGGCCCTTCTAAAGATGATTCATAGCACCATGAAATTGGAAGCATTTTATAATCGGGACAAAAATTGAAACATTACAACAGAAGATTCTTACTCATACTTTGTCCCTCAGTAAAAAAAATTCCATCCACTCCACTGAAAACCGACTACAGCACCCCTGCCATTGATCAAAAGACCAAAAGAAAGAAGGGATTTGAATAAAAGCATCACAACTAGACATATACGGAGATCAACCCACTAATGAATAATTATATAGCGATTGTGAATATGAGAACTGAGCAGTTATGAATATGAAAGTATGTAAACACCAAAGGTATCCAAAGTCCTATGCTTATTGTGACTTATCAGTATTAAGGCTTCAAGGGAGATGGCTGAGACAACCCTGGTATCTCTTAAACATAACTCATCCATTTTTCTCATGAGGTGAGACACTTACTATTCTCATGCATAAGTCATCCATTTTTCCTACTAGAGCCTGGTATCTCTTAAACATAACTCATCCATTTTTCTCATGAGGTGAGACACTTACTATTCTCATGCATAAGTCATCCATTTTTCCTACTAGAGCCTGGTATCTCTTAAACTGCTTCTTCAACAGCTTAATTGCAGAAAGAGATCTACTTTCTAATTTGACTTGCTCGTAGTCATTTCCATTTTTTGTATTTAAGTCCATGATTAGCGTTAAATCTTTGAATGGATCCTCTTTGAAATCTGTGCTTTGCTCATTTTCTCCAGGTGCAGTAACTGCTGCTCAAGTCTTTTAACCTCAAAAGAGATTGCCAGAGCTTCAGTATCCTTCTTTGTGGAAGAATATCTTCTGAATAAATAAAGATTGAACCAATAATAGCCAAAACAAGGTAGTTTCAGTAAATAAAAGAGACCAAACTGGGAAAAAACTCAAAAAGAATTGATCGTCTTCAAAGAAGTACATTAGCAGCTTCATTTCATATGTAAAAACATCCCCTAACATCAGTCAAACCATGGAAGCATTCTATGACTATTTAATTTGGTTGGATGATGCTCACCCTTCTAAAAATATGCTTCAGATAAGATGAAGCATCACAAGGGAGGTCATCATTTTTCCTTGCAGGGAAGCTTCTGACTGGAATTGCTTGTTCATAAGTTGTGCTTAGTTCTATAGTCTGCAAATATAAAAAAGAATGAGCTTGTAAAGACAAGACTGATCATGGAAATCTCTAACTATGATGCAAACTCTTCTTCACGTATTGAGAATATGTACTAGTCCATTCCAAGCACTGTTAACTACTTTATTATAGATACAAAGTTACTGCTTGAGAATTGCGGGCCTAAAATCAAGCGCTATGGTTCACAGTTGTATTAAAACATTTACAGGCATATTGAACCCAATAACTGCCCTGGGCCGGTGGACTCTACTACATTACTTAGGTACAAGCCCATTTGATAATGGGTGATGGTTTATTATCCAGATTTGGATTAATATAAGTAGAAAATATCTAATTCTTTAATAGGCTAATTAAACCCAAGAATTGCCCTGTGCGGGTGGACTCTGTTATATCACTAAGCTACATGTCTAGTTGATAATGGGTAACGGTTTGCTATCAAGATGTGGATTGTTGTCTCCAACATTTGCGGAAGCCAAATTTTTTAATAGACAAAAACGAAAAAGATGAGAAATTGAATGTATGTCAAACTAAACCTTTCCAGCAGGAATGATTTCAAGTAAGAGAAGCATTGGCAATGGAATATATGTCAAACTAAAACTTTCCAGACTATCCATAAACTGAGTATGGGTGGAAGAGACTTCAACATGCCAAAATAAATGTGGAATCATATGCTGACCTTTTCAAATCATTTCCAAAGTTTCAAGCAACCTAACAGAAGTCAAAATGGCATTTCCATTTCTAAGAGATGTATCAAGTAAAAAACTCTAATCCCAGCTGGGCAAGAACATTGAGCTTCTTCAGAGACCCCAACTCCATCGGTATAGACCCTATCAACCCATTGCAGCACAGCTGGAGTGCTGCAAATACAAATGTTTGTTTCAACCTTAGTTATCCCAACACAGCATATGATCTACTTGTTGTTTCTGTTAAAAAAAAACAAATCTAGAAGTGTTCGAGTGAGAATGTATACCTTGCATGCTGTACATGGCTCCTAGCTCCTTGGGAATGGGACCAAATAGCATATTGACGTTAAGATAAAGGTCCAGCAGCTCAGTTAAGACAGAGGGCTCTCTCGGTATCTTCCCTTGAAGGCTGTTGTAATGCAAATACAGTCCAGTGAGACATTTGAGATTGCCAACTGCTGAGGGTATTGAGCCTGATAATCCTTTGCCTTGCAGAGAAACATTTGCCACCTTGCCATGCTCATTGTAGGCAACTCCCTCAAAAATCCCATTGCACGGATCTCCTCCCTTCACCCATGAATAGAGTATTTCCCCTTGGGGACCAGTGCAGCTTTCATCTCCATCAGAACTTCCACCTCTCCCCTCCCTTCACATAATATTGTAGCAAATTCTACATGAAGAATGCAGTCTATCTAGCAGGTAGAGTAGAGGTACAGGCAGCGAATCCAATAGCAGTGGTTCTAGGTCCTTTTTCATATCCCGTTAGAGATCGAGACCGAGTAGCTGTCGGAACATAGTACATTCGAAAGTTGGTTCAAATGTTTTATGGAATCATTTCCTCTATCACTGAAGTTGGGCAAATCTTAGCACAAATAACTTGGCATTCTGGAAGTATTTCCGGTGCCTAGAGAACTCATCAAGCTAAAACCCTATAGGTTCCCCATTACTGGATAATAGCAATGTTCAAAGCTGATGAGCGAAGCCCAATAAATGCCATATGGGGGGCTAGATCCTTCAAAGGCGAGTCTCAAAGCCGGCCCTATCTTTGTGACTCATCCTTATTACTCATAGCTGAGGTTGGATCCACACTTAGGTTGACCAGGATGTTGAAGTCATCCGTAACAACCCCAAAATACCTGCTAAGCACACAAGCGCTTTTGCAATTAATTATTTACTGTTAACACCCTTCCTCCACTGACTATTCAAACTTGAGCTCACATGAGGGCTGTGTATGGGCTCTTTATTTTCTAGTGGGCAAGCAAGACTCCAGGAGTCATATAGAGTTCACCAAGACACGGGATACGCTAAGGTCGAGCCATGCTTCTACCAAATTAAGGTCAAACCCAAATATGCAAGAACAAAATTGAGCAGGGTATCGTATATATTCAGTGTAGCTCGATGAGTATTTAAGGGCTAGGGTAAAAGAGCATGCCCATGCATTTATGAAAAGTAATAAAGAAGAAAAGCTATAGGTGTAATGACCTGGGTGAGGTCAAGGGAAACAACACAGATGAAAATCCAGCTACAAACTTCACACTCACCAAAACAACAAAATTGAAGACACTATAAGCAGACAAGCAACAACCAAAAAATGCATCTCAACGAGTTACCCATGCCAATGTCGCATGCAGAGCTAACCGAGCTTGAAACCTTGCCAATTTTGACCCAAACAGTTCAAAACAATAGCACGAAGCAGGTTCCCCATGTGACTTTATCAGAGGGAAAGGTGGCTTAAAATATAGGCTCAAATGCTATATGAACTCATTCCATGGCGAGGGCGAGCGCAGAGGAGGAATCGATAAAAGGCAGAGCAAGGCATGCAGAGAAGAGGCGAAATGGTTGTTTGAATTGTGCAGTGAGTTTGGCGGCAAATTAATTGGATGGATGGGGATGGCGACGGATGGAGGGAGACCGCAGGCATGCTAACGTCGATGGAAGAAGTGGACTAATGGTGACTCCCAACGGGCGGCCGGCAACGGAGAGGAGGAATCACGCGCGACGATTGTCACCGGGAAAAATCGTCGCGTCGGTAGCTTACCCCATTTTATTTTGTAAGCTGGATTAGGTGACAACGTGTTACATTGAAGGTTCTTCTAGCACGACGAGCCTTATTTACCAGACAAACTCATCTTTAAGGCGAGTCTGTCATTGTCAGAACCATCCATCCATCGGCGCCTCCATCCATCCTTCTATGGCATCCATCCATACACCTTGGCTGCAGTTATAGGATCCGGTGACCGAAAACTCCCTGTCAATTAGGGTGCGTTGGAAACCTCCCACCACACTTAACGCAAGCCTAACTTTGATGTAGACAGGGCTTGGCGTAAGTTCATAGCCAAAGTATGGAGGGAAATTTATATTTGAATTTTGAATGAATTCGACGCTTCATTATAAATTTGAATTTTGAATGTGTTACCCGCTCCATTACATCAAGAGAACAACCAGTTCAACGACCTCCACCACGGATAATTTATGCGGTTGATGAGGTTGTCATGGACAATCGGAGGCAATTCTTAATAATGGAGTAACCTATTCTAGAAGCAAACATCCTCTTCATCTAATCATGTTGTTACAAGGTTCAGATCAGCGAGTCAGACAGATTTAATGGATGCCAGACATACAATAATATAATGCCCAAAGCTTGTGGTAGGATTCTAACGCAAATATCCTCGGTGTTCTCACCAGTACCGCAGAAAAAGATTTGGAGCCTTTCCTCACAATCTTACAAAGTGATTAGAACCATATTTATAACGTTCTTTAAATGCAAATACAACTAGCAAGAAACCACGGACCACTAAAACCATGTGCTTTAAACCACTTACATCTTTGCTCATTCCGAAGTAAGGTTAACCCTAACATGTAAATGCTCATTTTTAGTTATAGAGAAAAACATGTCTCTTCTCAAAAACAATTGGATAAATATTTAAAATCTTCATTTAATGGTGAAATGTTTTTCAAATTCCAATTGATTCTAGAAATCTAGATTTTAAAATTTTATATGGATTATTTTACTCATTAACTAGTCTTAATATTCATTATTAGTTTTAAAGAAAGACAGGTAAAGCAATTTTCGATATATGATTACTAATTTTACTCTCCTCATTCTTCTACTCATATTTACCCTATTTTGAAATTACATAAGAAAGTTAATTATTTCTCTCCCAAGTTGGAATAATGATTAGAAATTTTTGTAAATTAAAAATGGTTTGCACCTCAAGAGAACTTCATACATACCATATCCAAGAAATTTTATTTTTAATTAATTTGATATTATAAATTCAAAGATACAACTTTAATAGCTATGTTTTAAAATATATTTATATATAATATTATCATACAAGGCAGTGCATATATATTCTCAATAGAAGGAAGGATTACACGTGGAAAAGTGTAATAAATATTTAAGATGAGATAACAGTCAATTAATTCTGAATGAGGATTTATATTGTAAAATGTGTTGATCTTTGCTAATAAATGTGCATAGATTTTTCACTTAGTATGATGCAAAAGCTCTTTAACTATTGGCTATTGATGCCTATTTTTTAAGGATATGCTTTATAATAAAATTATCAAATAATTAAATTTATTCTTAAAACAATATATTAGGAAAGACAATATAGTTCTCACCAGCTTATTATTTACTATACAACTACTTTTTACCAAACTTTTCTTAAAAAGAATGTATTATGCAACTCCTAATTCTACTTATTTATTAAGGAAAGAAAATTAAAATTCTTCTGTCATAAAAGTGTTTGAGTCTAAAATCTATGATTAAAGTAAATTTGAACATATACACTACACATAATGAATTATTGTAAAAGCATGTATTGAGTGCTTCGCTAAATAAATAAATATAATTATGTAACAAAAAAAAAGTAAATATAAGTCTTGAAGGCTGAAAGAGCCCCTACCCATACCCAACTGATTGGTTTTTTAATTTTTTCAATCATTATTTAATGGACAACATTTTACTTTAGTTATTAAAAAATTTCTAATACATGGAAAATAAAATCCTTAATTAAGTCTAGTAATGAGAATGGTTTTGTATATTTAATATATTCATTTCATTTTCTACAAAATTATTGATAAAAAGATTGAAACTGGTCTCTATTATCTACTGATATCTATGGGGTGAATATGATCTACTGATGTAAGATTGAAGTGGCTTTTAAACAACCTCCTTCTTGGTGGAGTATACCGGAGATACACAATAAGAGAACGGCCTGTTGTAGTCCCTGCATCGACGACCATACACAACAACTATGAGCCCCTGGTTTTTTCACAACTATGAGCCCCTGGTTTTTTCAATAGATCTAGCAAGCCGTTAATAGCAAGTTTATGAAGGCTAAACGGGAAGGTGAAAGGAAGCAAAAGGCTCTAGGTTCAAAGGTTACAAGTGATATTCTAAATGCTCTTGGCTTCTTAATCATCCCCATCATGAAGGCTAAACGGGAAGGTGAAAGGAAGCAAAAGGCTCTAGGTTCAAAGGTTACAAGTGATATTCTAAATGCTCTTGGCTTCTTAATCATCCCCATCAATATAATCTTGAGAAACTTGGCAGTAACATGTTGATAATCGACATTTGAAGCAAAATGCGTAACCACACCTCCAAATTCACAACACATTTGATATTAAAATTATATAAAATGAAAATATAAAATATTACAAACTCACAAACCATTTTACCGAGACTGTGAAAACAATACCTGCAAATCATGCTGAGGCAACCTTCAAGGCGTTCAATCATGTGTTTGCACTTAGGACAGAGCCTCCATTTGTTCTTCTCCGCAAGCATGTGCACCTCTGCATCTGGACCGCCGAACTGAGAACTATACTCCTGACATGACATGCCCATGTGCCATGGAACCCTACACTCAATACAAAATAATCGTCGGCAATTGTGGCATTCTGTTGATAACGAGGAAGAGGAAGACGAATCTTGAGGGCACCATTCTGCAGTCATCAAGGCCGAGCAGCTTTGATAGGGGCAGTACAATTTCTTGGAATCTGGAATTTTCGCCTCTTCCACGTGTTGCACAAAAGTCTCAAACAATTTGGACGACAAGAATTTTTTACAATCATCTTCAATCAGTGGGAGGTAGCACCCTTCATGTGGGCATTCAGGGACACCACCGTATAAACGCAACCTGTACTGGACGTGTTCATCCATACAAGAATAACAGTATCTATGATTGCAGGACCTAATTTCGTGCATCTCATTCACATTAACATCGTTAAAACATATTTTGCATTTTTCATATTTCTCCCTTCGATATTCCACAGATCTCCTGTTTATCTGAGTGTCTGAAAAGTAACCAAGGTAAACATGTTGTTTACCGGTGCATGCTGGGGATGTGGTATCCATATCCAAATTTGCTATCGGATTTTGTTCGACGATTCTGAGATTGCGCACACTTCACTGTTATAATTGTCAACTGCATCTATGCCTATAGAGAACGGATATAGCTTATCTTTTATATATTTATATAGAGAGAGCGCAGAGGATCATAGGTTCATTGTCATCTTAAACGGACTTTTAAGGCTTGTCCGGTCCTTATGAGCGGCTTATGCTCATGTTCATAGCTACATATTCAAGGTTTAAAAAAATTGAAACTTATTTAAATACAATCAACATGTTTTTGATGCTGTTTTTGATGCTATTTGTCTTATAAATGAATAAATAAAATAACTACTATTAACTTGTTGACACATGACTAATCTATTAAACTTGACATACTTTAAAACCTTGACTACTTGGTATGGTCCATATCCGTTTCCAAATAACCAAACTTAACCAACACTAAGCGCACATTCATGGTCCAATACTTTTATTGGCCCTAAATTTAAGCCCACATATATTAGTAACATGCCAATAGAAACTTAAAAAATAGTGTATTATAAAATATAAACTAATGATAATATTTGGATTTAAGTTCTATATGATATATATATAAAAAATGTTACATGAATTTAAAAAATTTGTTGTACTTGCTAGATCGAGAAATTACACCTCTTAAATGGTTCTTGATGCTGTAATGTCCAACTAACATTATTTAATCTAACTAATGGTTGACATGTGGTTAAAATTACACTTCTTATCTAATATACTCTATTCCACTTTTTTTTTGTGGAAATTGGAGTTCCCAAATTACTTATAGCTCACTTAGTATGGATGGTATCAATCAAATTTATATTTCTTGAAGGAATTAAAATGCGAAATACCAACATATATCCACACTAACTAAGGTGGTGGACTTGAGGAAAGGTTTTCATCTCAAGGGATATTATAACTCTCCGCAATTATGGAACTAGAGTTAGATATATTCGAATTCGAATCAAGAAGAATGGACAAAAATGATGAACTCAATCATCCATCTCAATCAATTTAGTTTTTTGACTATTTAATTTAATGATATCTCACAAAATGTAATATGAGTGAAATCAGTTCATCTTAACAATATTGTTAAATCATATTGTATTTCTGAATGCACAAAATTCAAATTAGTTAGATATTACATCATAGAGAAATTCCCAATCTAAATAAATACATCAATAGGTTATAGACTTGTTGTAGTCTACCTGAATTATATTAGGGTTTCCATTATTTAATGGTGGTGATTCTATAAAATCTGCTAACTACTTAAATTGAACTAGGTTAGCATTTTGATTATTTAACTAAATGAAATCATAGAAAATGGATAGAAGAATTAGATTAAGGTTTGGACGATTTAATGGTGGATATTTTATCTAATCTACTAACTAGTTAAATTGAACTAGGTTAGCGTTTTGACAATTTGGGGACACTCAATTGACTTGGTTTTTGGTTCCGACAATGACTTACTATTTGCTTAACTCCTAGATTCTAGTTGTTGATTGTTGTTTTTGTTAATTCATTAGGGATAATTCTTGTTCTAAAATGTGTCTCATAATAAAATATTCCATTGATTAATTGGATATTGAGTCAATGATTCAATAAGATAAGCTCAAAATATAATAAATATTTTATATTTTCACTACCTACAATCCTTAGAAACATCAAAATCACATAAATTACGACCATAATAAAATAGAATAAAAAACACTTTATATTAAGTTATTTATTTAAAATAATAATAATAATAATACATTATTTATATATATTTAAAGACAACCATAAAAAGATAATTAATAATCTATATAATAACCACTCATTAATATAACTAACCAATATAATATGTAATATACTAATACTATATTTATGTAAGTTTGTGTGTTGATATCAGAGTTATAATGTACACTCTAGTTGACGTCACAACATATTTTGTATTAAATAATAGATGGTATGTGCTACTTAAATTATAATATAGTATAATATATGTGCTACTCAAAATTAAAAGCAATAGACCTTATCTTGTTCTCCTCATAGAAGTGGGTATTTTTCCCATCTAAAGCATGGCTATGACTAGGTACGTGATGTACAAGCATAATATAAATAACATAGGAAACAAGAAACTTCCTAAAATTGGTTTAAAATCAAGTCAAAACCAACTAGGCCTCAAGCGGTGTGGGTGTAAAGATACCATAGCTTGGTTAGATCATTTGGGATTGATGAAAACAACATTTTGCAGAACATTGATATATGTCAAAAATACTATTACTTCTAAATTTTTACAAAAATTGTGGTGCGACCAAAATTTACCAGTTAATGAAAATTAAGATAATATAAGGAGGTCATTAATCCTAACATTAAATCAGAACTATCTTTTGGTATTAACTAGCTCACTAAAAAAATTAATATAGCCAAGATTGGAATGAACTCCCATCAATTCCATAGTGAAACAACGCATTGATATATTCCTAAAACTCGATGGGCGAGAAGGGTTTTCTATCTATGTGAGTCTATGAGCGTTGAGGATGAAAATCACTTTCTTTTAGAGTGACTTTCTTACACCCACATTAGATCTAAGTTTGATAGTATTTTCTATGATACAAAACTTTATAACCTACTTACCTCTCAAAACAATGGTGAAAGATATCTTTAATTCTGCAAGTGTGAAGATCAATGTGCACATATACTCACCAAGCCATTGGAAAAAAAAATATTTGAACATCTAAGGAAAGGTTTCGGTATCGTTGATAAGTCAAGATTAAGTGGGAGTGTTGAAAACTATAAGCTTGAATTCTAACCAACAGTAGTCGCCGTCCATCAACCACCGAGAAGTCTAATAGTTAGTAAACCTCACCCTCCACCAGCAAAAGGAGTGGTAAAAACATGTTTGTAAATCTGTTATAAATAGATCATTTCAGAGATTCATAAGTAAGACTTGTAGCTTTCTCTTTTGCGCAGTAAAATTCTGAGCAGCAGATCATATTTGCTCATATTTTCTCTCTTACTGCATTTTTAGTTTTTTAGGTTTTAGTTGTATTCTTGCATTCTCTAGCTACAAAGGAACAATTCCCTTTCAAAGTTACCTTGAGTAAGGATGTTGTTTTTCTTTCAGACCCTTGTCATTTCTATCTCTCTTACACAATTTATAGGCATGCTTTTATATAAATAGATGAGGATATGAACCCAACGGATAAGCAAGGCGCATGGGATAGCCGAAACAATCTCAATGAGGCATGGCATTCTATTAGTACTCGCCTGAACCAAGAGTTGGAGTAAGTTCAAAGAACAACTTCCTTTGGTTGGTACAAAGAAATATAGATCCTCAAACTGAGTTCCATTAAGTTAAAATACACTTGGAAAAGGTCATTTTATTTAGGCCCAATCCAATCTTATTATTTTTCTATTTCCATTGACACTCATTTGGTAGTGTTTTTGTTGTAGCTTCCCATTGTTCACCAATTCAATAGTGATTTCTACAATTGTGATCATTAGGAAAGCAATTAGAAACTCTATGCTGAGCATGGATTCTTTTCATCATTAGATACCGAGGCATGTTTTCACTTCCGAATTTGGTAATTTAAAAATTACAAGGGATTTTATGGGACATAACTAAGCTTCCCATGCTCTTGTTATAGGTTGCCTCTAATGACACACTAATGACACACAGAATGACATTTTTAGTGCAACTTTCAATCCACATGGATTTCCTTTTGAATAAATGATAGCCTTATCCCAATTTATTGAAATATTTTTAGAAAACGACTATGCAACAACTAAAGCTCATTCCAAGAGTCATTGTCCCAATTCATTTTTGAATGGACAGTTCTTGAAGCATGATGCCTATATCCTTTCAAGAAACAATGACGGACTAGGTTATTGATATGAATAAAACCGAAGAATTTGATTCATGTGCACCTCCACGATTGTATGCGCAATAAAGATAATTTAAAATATTGCTCCATTATAATGGGAATGAGGATCCATTTATCATCGCTTAATAGCTACACTTGGATTGAATGATGTTGGTAAAACGTGTCACATCAACAAGTACTAAATAAGACAATATGGTAAGTGAAAATGAATACACTGAGTGAAGTGTTGGATGATATTGCCTTAATAAATTCAAAGGAGTTGGTTAGAGGGTTTGTGATGGTGGACAAGCAATGAATACTTTTATTAAATATAAGAGATTTTGTTACATGAACTTGAGGCGAACATGGAGTTAATGAAGAACACTCTTTTGAAATCTATAATTTAAATAGAGAGAAGGATTTGACATTTAATGATATTGACGTAAAATACTTATTGATAAAAGATAAAAGAATTTATTTTGAGAAAAAAAAGGAATAAAAACGAAACGCTGAGAGTGTAAGTATTCAAGATTAGTGTAATCACTCTATATGGTGCTTTTCTCAACTTAATGAATATTTTTAAGTTGTGAGTGACAACTAGGGAAATCCTCGTGTTGAATGCATTCCATGTATTCTCTTTTCCATCATGCCGTTTCTGTGTGGTAATGATAACATTAATTATTTGAGGGTCTTCAGATTTCGAATTATCTAATTGATTCTGGGTCTGGTTCAAAGGTCAAACAATTAAAACATGTCTGTTTTTTTAGCTTGCTGGTGTACCTTACATCTCGACAATTAGTTTCAATTCAAGTGAACGTATGTGTTGGCTTATTTATGAAAAAACCCTATCTTGGACAATTGGAGTATGGAGAAATCATTTAACATAAGGAAGAGATAACACCATTTTTCATTATATGTGAGTACGTGTGGATTATAGATACTATTTCTTGATAAAAATGGAGTAAGTAAAACATATGTAATGAGGCTTTCTAGTTGAAATCATAGAAAAATAAACTTGACAACATAGTTCATTGTGGGGTCTCAACCATAGTCTTGACAAACTTATCCTTGTGCTTAAGAAATGTCCAAATGTTCTTTGGAGGTTCAAGATTCACCACTGAAAATGAAACTTTTCCTCGCGCTGTAAATTTTAAAATATTCCACTTCCAAATTCTTTTGGAATGTTGGGGAAAGCATTCCTATCTTTTCCATTGTAAATGTGCACATAAGGAACCTAGTCTATAATTGAAGGAAAAGTCTACACTGGGTTCATGAATATTTTAGTAGTTTATTAACGCTCATAGTGTTTCACTTATAGATCAAAACATCATAACTCTTATATTTTTTTAAGACCCATTCCATCCGCATTCGAGGCTGATTAGTGTAACATCCCTCCTATCACTACATAGTTAGGAAAACATCCCTTCTGCATGCCTTGGATATGTTGTATTTCGAATATATTGTACATGCTTATGGTGAGGAGCTCAGGGCCAAGGCCCCCGCAGAAGCAAAATCATGCGGCCTATATGAGTGAACTACCTCAGTGAAAAGAAAGAAAGAAAGAAAAACCTAGGTGACTTAAAGACACTGACACAACTAGAGATGGGAAACTAAAGTCCACTATGGCAAAAAATGGATGGGTTGGGAGCCATAATATATCCCTTAGTACACAACCCGAAAGAGGAGAGCGTAAGTGAAAAACCCTAGTCCCTAGCAAAATTTTGTTAGGAGAAAATTCAATAACGCAAAGGGGTTGACATACCTTTGTGCGACAAGAACTAGGATGGTGGACAGACTCCACTAAGGGATCAGAAAAAAGGGTTAGAAATACTATAAATATATGTGATAATAACTATCCGTCTATTAAAGGAAAAGACAGATCTGAGTCTTTATAAAAAGACAATTATATGAAGTCTATCTATGATAGATTTAAGCCGTTATAAAGGAAACAAAGTATTATGATACGAAGTATATCATAAGAAGAAGAAAAAAAGTTAATCTTATATATATATATATATATTCCAAGAACATCTTAAAGTATTTTTATAACAAAGAAATAAAACATTTATGCTTAAGATTATGTTATATATATATATATATACATATATAACGAAAAAGGGCCATTATACATACACACCTTGTAAAACAACCTATGTTTATTTCGTTGCTGGCCCAAGCATATATATTTATATATTTTAAATATATATACAAATATTGGGAGAAATAAAATTATTTGAGAGATATATCAATTTCTTTTCTAAGAAGATATTTATTTTTTCTTAGATATTTATTTTTCCACTAAGGACAAGTTGTAACCGTACATTTTCCATGGAGAAAATCTTGGAATAAATCTTGGAAATTGTTTTTTCCTAATAAAGACTCTTGGAATAAATCTTGGGAATTGTTTTTTCCTAATAAAGACTCTACACGACCTTTTCGCCACTTGTCCTTGAAAGAGGAAAAAACTGGACAATCGAGCAGTTATTCGGCATATTTTGGAAAGTCTAGAGGGCTATTTTAAGGAGAGCGCTTGGAGGAGAAAGGGAGCGCGACGCTGAGAATCAATTTCAGTGATTTTTGAAAGATCTCCGCGTTTGGATGGAGGTTGGTGAGATTTTCTGTTTGAAGCACATGGAGAGGAGGATCACCACCTCGTGAGGGGTCGGACCTTTGCAAAATGAGCAGAGCATTTCTTCTGTGCGGAGGAGGAATACCAATCACGTTGGAACAGAGGAATCACCTCTATGTGTGAAGGAGAACCAGGTCTGGATGGTGGCTCTGACGGATAAACCCGATCTAAATGGACTCAAGTCGATGGAATTTATTAACGTGAGAGTGAATAACTCGATCATAAGTGTCTTATAAAGAAAACCACCCAGGAGGAATCCAGACTTCGTATTGAAGATTCTTTACAGAATTGCTATTAGCGTTAAAGGTAACTTTCTTGTCAAGCAAATGAACCCGATACCAGTTAGCCTGTCCAAATAAAGAACTATGTTTGAGAATGAATAAATTCCTGGATTAATGACTAAAAATCTGTTTGGAAATTTTATTAAAGGGAAAGGCTGCGATATTATTTTTAACTATAAATATTTACTTTCTGAAGGTGCTACCTTAGGAAAGGGAATCGTTGCCTTGAAAGCATATAATATATTTCAGGTGGGAGTTTAAAATTTCGATTTGTATATTTCGTTAGTAAACTATATACCCTTCGTCTGATCTGCAAGGAGCAATGGTAACATATATTTCATAGCTATGCTCAGTTACGCCAATCGTTGGTTCCATTATAGCTGATCCAGGCAGGAAATGAGGGATAGATATAATTATATACAGATATCACTTCATTGTTCTGTGATCTATAGGTCTAAAAATGTTTTAAAGCTCGAATCGATTTGCGATTTTTAATGTCTAAAGTTACCCTGGCATGATTATTGTTGGAAAATGTAATTAATTCGGAGATCTGTATTTGATCTCCAGCCGACTCTATCAGAGTCTGTAGAAGCCACGATCTTGTCTGTCAGACTGATAAGGAGGAAAAGTCCACATGTAGGCAGCGTAACTCAGTCGAATTTAATTCAGAAGCTAAGTTGTTAGGTAGATAGTTATTGCAGTGTTTAATGCAAAGTAAGTCGGCTAGTAAGTCGGTTTATGCTGAAGCAATTTTCAAATTGCCTATAAATAGAAGAAGCATTTTGTAATTTATTTTTTACGAACACACAGACAGAAAGAGAACACGAACACAGGAACAGAGGAACTCACGGTGAGAAAGTAAAGTCGAAGCTCAAGCTTCTGTG
>LPNX010774746.1:100171-121612 GCA_001517045.1 Pseudotsuga menziesii
TCAACTCCCATAACACCAAGACATGGTTCAGCACAAGGACCATCGACACAAGTAGCAACTCAAGCTACACCTACAAGTACACCAGGAGGACAGCAGACTCCATCAAGCATTTCGTCTGGGTCAACATCGACAGAACCGATGAAGACAAGAAGTCTGCGAGAGATATATGAAGCTGGTACACCTAATTCATTCTCTCTGTTTGCATTATTTTCTCCTATATATGATCCACTAACATTTGAAGAAGCTGTTGAAGAAGAAGTATGGGCACAAGCCATGGATGAAGAAATAGAATGCATTGAGAAAAACCAGACATGGGAACTGGTTGATGTACCAAAAGACAAAGATGTAATCAGTGTCAAATGGATTTATAAGACAAAGCAAGATGCTGATGGGAATGTGCAAAAGCACAAGGCAAGAATGGTAGCAAGAGGGTTCACACACCAACCTGGCATCGACTTCAATGAAACGTTTGCTCATGTTGCACGCATGGATACAGTCAGAACAGTTTTGGCCATTGCTGCACAAAACAAATGCCATGTTCATCAGATGGATGTCAAGTCAGCATTCTTAAATGGCTATCTAGAAGAGGAAGTTTATGTGGAACAGCCACAAGGGTATGAAGTTCCAGGTCAAGAGCACAAAGTGTACAGGATGAAAAAGGCACTCTATGGTTTGAAGCAAGCTCCTAGAGCTTGGTACAGTCGTATTGATTCCTATCTCATTGAAAATGGATTTCACAGAAGTGAAAGTGAACCGACTTTGTACACCAAAGTCGATGAGAAAGGTAAGATGTTAATTGTCTGCCTGTATGTAGATGATTTAATATTTACTGGTGATTATGGCATAGCAGATTTTAAAACAGTCATGGAAAGTGAATTTGAAATGACTGATCTGGGGCTTATGAAGTTTTTTCTGGGCATTGAAGTTCAGCAGTCTGAGAGTGGTATCTTTATATCACAGTCCATGTATGCAAGTGAAGTTCTAAAAAGGTTTAACATGTCTAACTGTAAGGCAGCCCCAACACCAGTAATAACAGGTTTAAAATTGAGCAAGGATGATGAAGGATCCACTGTAGATCCTACGCTGTTCAAAAGGATTGTTGGCAGCCTTATGTATTTGACAGCTACAAGACCAGACATTATGTATGGTGTAAGTCTGATATCAAGGTTCATGGAGTCACCAAAAGACTCACATTGGCAAGCAGGTAAAAGAATTCTAAGGTATGTAAGTGGCACAAGAGACCTTGGTATTATGTATTCAACTTCAGAAAATTTTAAACTCATTGGTTACACTGACAGTGACAATGGAGGCAGCATAGATGACAGGAAAAGCACATCTGGGTACACATTTCATTTTGGTACAGGTGTTGTTTCATGGGCTTCAAAGAAACAGCCCATAGTAACTCTATCTTCAGCTGAAGCAGAGTATGTTGCAGCAACAAGTGCTGCATGTCAAGCTGTCTAGATGAGAAGAGTCTTACAAGATTTGTCACAGAACCATCAAGAACCGACAACAATCTTCTGCGACAACAATTCAGCCATAGCATTATCAAAGAATCATGTGTTTCACAAGAGAACCAAGCACATTGACACAAGGTTTCATTTTATAAGAGAGTTGGTAAACGAAAAGGAAATTTGTTTGGAATTTTGTAGGTCTGAAGACCAACTTGCTGACATCTTCACAAAACCATTGGCAAAGGACACATTCCAGTATCTGCGTAGTTATCTTGGAATGACAAGTTCTCCACAGTGAACTCTGTCATAAACAGAGCATGTCTAAGCTCTGAAACATTTTGTAAATTTTATTTTAAAAATCCCCATCTGCTCATAATTAAGGGGGAGTGTTGGAAAATGTAATTAATTCGCAGATCTGTATTTGATCTCCAGCCGACTCTATCAGAGTCTGTAGAAGCCACGATCTTGTCTGTCAGACTGACAAGGAGGAAAATTCCACATGTAGGCAGCGTAACTCAGTCGAATTTAATTCAGAAGCTAAGTTGTTAGGTAGATAGTTATTGCAGTGTTTAATGCAAAGTAAGTCGGCTAGTAAGTCGGTTTATGCTGAAGCAATTTTCAGATTGCCTATAAATAGAAGAAGCTTTTTGTAATTTATTTTTTACGAACACACAGACAGAAAGAGAACACGAACACAGGAACAGAGGAACTCACGGTGAGAAAGTAAAGTCGAAGCTCAAGCTTCTGTGCACTTGATTTAGCCGAAGAGCTGAAGCTCTGTAAACGAGCGAGTTTGTAACAGACAAGTTTGTATTACTTTGTATTTCAGCATAGTTGAATATATGAAATAGTTTTTGGTTGAATTCATGATTATTTAGCCGCTCATATTTCCAGATTTACTTCTGTAAATGTCTTTTACTGTTACTGATAAGTAAAAGAACAAGAACCCATAAAAATCTCACGGCGTGAAAGTTCCAGGTTTTACCGCACTTTGTTCCGCTCAAATATTCCTACATATTTGGGCATATTTTTTCCATAAGTTATTTGGATTTGTAAATGTGGTCATTTTACTTCATCTTACGCACAGGTGAAAAGTATTTGTAAAATTCTTAAGTCTTTAGACTAAGAATAATATTCTATCAATCTAGTCGCATCAAGCACCAAACTTGATTGCAGGGAAGTTGATCGCATCAGGCATCAACTTGATCGCACATAAGTTGATCGCATCAACTTAACCGCCGCATCAACTTGATCGCACCGCAGATAAGTTGATAACATGAGGCACCAAACTTGATCGCATCAACTTGATCGCAGATCGCACCAAATTTGATCGCATCAACTTGGTCGCACCAACTAGCTTGGTTGCAGTAAAAAAGTTGGTCGCAGTAAAAAAGGTGGTCGCAGTAAAAACAGGTTGGAGTTAAAAAGTGAAAATTATTTTCTTTTAAATATTGACTGAGCGCTAAACCCAAGTTTAGTGGGCTCGGTTTTGGCTATCAATTATGTTGAGGGGTCTACACTATACCTGCGAATTGGATTGCATGCCACCTAGATGTCTGCATTTAGACAAACATTGACCATGAAATTGTTTGATGTGTCTTGATAAAACGAAATATGTTTGCTGTGTTGGACAAGATCTACAACTTGCTTCCTTTCCTTGGTTTTCTGGAACATATTCCCCATTTTGTGCGTTTTCCCATGCACTTGTTACAACTAGAAGATGCCTTGTATGTCTTCGTTGTGTACAACCGTTGGAGATTTTGGGTGTTGGGAAAACACTGCTAGAGCTGGATCAATAACACAGTTTATTAAATAGATCACGAACCTAAGGAGTGCCTCTCCAGCTTAGAATTTTCCACTCTTGATGAGTAACCTCATTTCATAGTGAGTGTGAAGCGTCCTACATCATGCAAATCCAACCAGCATTGTATTCCTATAAACATAACTAGCATAGTCTAAAACTGTAACTGTATGTTGAGATCTATTTAATTGGATCTAGCAATGATATCTCAATCTCATTACAAAGAAAACAAATCTACATGGAATGTAAATGGTCTTTTATTTGATGGTATTTAATTCATTGGTATTCTTATTCAATAGAATTACATATTTAATATGTTTGATTAGCTATGTCACTAACTTTTCAAAGAAAAGAATTGATGACAATTTAAAGATTGAGATATCTCTTTGAACTATAGAGGCGCTTTCTACAATTCAAATGGACTAGATGTCTCAAGTAAAGGCACACATGTTGGCTCAATACAAATAGTATTAATAATAAATAATAAATAAAAAAACTTATAACGTGAGTGCTTATAATTAAAAAAAAAATACTCATATAATATACAACCATATTAGGAAATACTCACAATCTTACAAAGTGAGTAGTAGTAAAATTCAATTAACTTGAGTAGGAAAAATTGTAAAACAAAGAACTGCTCACATTGGCACATTACAATGAAATATTAGAACCATATTTATAACGTTCTTTAAATGCAAATACAACTAGCAAGAAACCAGCAAATACAACTAGCAAGAAACCACGGGCCACTAAAACCATGTGCTTTAAACCACTTACATCCTTGCTCATTCCCAAGTAGGTTAACCCTAACATGGAAATGCTCATTTTTAGTTATAGAGAAAAACAGGTCTCTTCTAAAAAACAATTGGATAAATATTTAAAATCTTCATTTAATGGTGAAATGTTTTTCAAATTCCAATTGATTCTAGAAATCTAGATTTTAAAATTTTATATGGATTATTTTACTCATTAAGTAGTCTTAATATTCATTATTAGTTTTAAAGAAAGATAGGTAAATAAATTTTACTCTCCTCCTTCTACTCAGATTTACCCTATTTTGAAATTACTTAAGAAAGTTAATGATTTCTTTCCCAAGTTGGAATAATGATTGGAAATTTTTGTAAATTAAAAGTGGTTTGCACGTCAAGAGAACTTCATACATACCATACCAAAGAAATTTTATTTTTAATTAATTCGATATTATAAATTCAAAGATACAACTTTAATAGCTATGTTTTAAAATATATTTATATATAATATTATCATACAAGGCAGTGCATATATATTCTCAATAGAAGGAAGGATTACACATGTGGAAAAGTGTAATAAATATTTAAGATGAGATAACAGTCAATTAATTGTGAATGAGGATTTATATTGTAAAATGTGTTGATCTTTGCTAATAAATCTGCATAGATTTTTCACTTAGTATGATGCAAAAGCTCTTAAACTATTGGCTATTGATGCCTATTTTTTAAAGATATGCTTTTTAATAAAATTATCAAATAATTAAATTTATTCTTAAAACAATATATTAGGAAAGACAATATAGTTCTCACCAGCTTATTATTTACTATACAACTACTACAACTACTTTTTACCAAACTTTTCTTAAAAAGAATGTATTATGCAACTCTTAATTCTACTTATTTATTAAGGAAAGAAAATTAAAATTCTTCTATGTGATAAAAGTGTTTGAGTCTAAAATCTATGATTAAAGTAAATTTGAACGTGTACAGTACACATAATGAATTATTGTAAGAGCATGTATTGAGTGCTTGGCTAAATAAATAAATATAATTATGTAACAGAAAAAGGTAAATATAAGTCTTGAAGGCTGAAAGAGCCCCTACCCATATCCAACTGATTGGTTTTTTAATTTTTTCAATAGTTATTTAATGGACAACATTTTACTCTAGTTATTAAAAAATTTCTAGTACATGGAAAATAAAACCATTTTAAAATCATTAATTAAATGGTTTTGTATATTTAATATATTCATTTCATTTCCTACAAAATTATTGATAAAAAGATTGAAACTGGTCTCTATTATCTACTGATATCTATGGGTGAATATGATCTACTGATGTAAGATTGAAGTTGCTTTTAAACAACCTCCTTCTTGGTGGAGTATACCGGAGATACACAATAAGAGAACGGCCTGTTGTAGTCACTGCATCGATGACCATACACAACAACTATGAGCCCCTGGTTTTTTCAATAGATCTAGCAAGCCGTTAATAGCAACTTTACGAAGGCTAAACGGGAAGGTGAAAGGAAGCAAAAGGCTCTAGGTTCAAAGGTTACTAGTGATATTCTAAATGCTCTTGGCTTCTTAATCATCCACATCAATATAATCTTGAGAAACTTGGCAGTAACATGTTGATAATCCACATTTGAAGCAAAAGTCGTAACCACACCTGCAAATTCACAACACATTTGATATTAAAATTATATAAAATGAAAATATAAAGTATTACAAACTCACAAACCCTTTTACCGAGACTGTGAAAACAATACCTGCAAATCATGCTGAGGCAACCTTCAAGGCGTTCAATCATGTGTTTGCACTTAGGACAGAGCCTCCATTTGTTCTTCTCCGCAAGCATGTGCACCTCTGCATCTGGACCGCCGAACTGAGAACTATACTCCTGACATGACATGCCCATGTGCCAAGGAACCCTACACTCAGTACAAAATAATCGGCGCCAATTGTGGCATTCTGTTGATAACGAGGAAGAGGAAGACGAATCTTGAGGGCACCATTCTGCAGTCATCAAGGCCGAGCAGCTTGGATAGGGGCAGTACAATTTCTTGGAATCTGGAATTTTCGCCTCTTCCACGCGTTGCACAAAAGTCTCAAACAATTTGGACGACAAGAATTTTTTACAATCATCTTCAATCAGTGGGAGGTAGCACCCTTCATGTGGGCATTCAGGGACACCACCGTATAAACGCAACCTGTACTGGACGTGTTCATCTATACAAGAATAACAGTATCTATGATTGCAGGACCTAATTTCGTGCATCTCATTCACATTAACATCGTTAAAACATATTTTGCATTTTTCGTATTCCTCCCTTCGATATTCCACAGGTCTCCTGTTTATCTGAGTGTCTGAAAAGTAACCAAGGTAAACATGTTGTTTACCGGTGCATGCTGGTGATGTGGTATCCATATCCAAATTTGCTATCGGATTTTGTTCGCCGATTCTGAGATTGCGCACACTTTACTGTTATAATTGTCAACTGCATCTATACCTATAAAGAACGGATATAGGTTATCTTTTTAAATATTTATATAGAGAGAGCGCAGAGGATCATAGGTTCATTGTCATCTTAAACCGACTTTTAAGGCTTCTCCGGTCCTTATGAGCGGCTTATGCTCATGGTCATAGCTACATATTCAACGTTTAAAACAATTGAAACTTATTTAAATACAATCAACATGTTTTGACGCTATTTGTCTTATAAATAAATAAATAAAATAACTATTATTAACTTGTTAACATATGACTAATCTCTTAAACTTGACATACTTTAAAACCTTGACTACTTGGTATGGTTCATATCCATTTCCAAATAACCAAACCTAACCGTCCCATTTATATCCATTTGTAAATAAGCAAACTTAACCAACACTGAGCACATTCATGGTCCAATACTTTTATTGGCCCTAAATTTAACCCACATATATTATTAACATGCCAATAGAAACTTAAAATAAGTGTGTTATAAAATATAAACTAATGATAATATTTTGATTTAAGTTCTATATGATACATATATAAAAAATGTTACATGAATTTAAAGAATTTGTTGTACTTGCTAGATAGAGAAATTACACCTCTTAAGCTTCTTGATGTTGTAATGTCCAACTAACGTTATTTAATCTAACTAATGGTTGACATGTGGTTAAAATTACACTTCTTATCTAATATACTCTATTCCACTTTTTTTTTCTGGAAATTGGAGTTCCCAAATTACTTATAGTTCACTTAATATGGATGGTATCAATCAAATTTATATTTCTTGAAGGAATTAAAATCGGAAATACCAACATATATCCACACTAACTAAGGTGGTGGACTTGAGGAAAGGTTTTCATCTCAAGGGATATTACAACTCTCCGCACTTATGGAACTAGAGTTAGATATATTCGAATTCGAATCAAGAAGAATGGACAAAAATGATGAACTCAATCATCCATCTCAATCAATTTAGTTTTTTGACTATTTAATTTAATGCTATCTTACAAAATGTAATATGAGTGAAATCAGTTCATCTTAACAATATTGTTAAATCATATTGTATTTCTGAATGCACAAAATTCAAATTAGTTAGATATTACATCATAGTGAAATTCCCAATCTAAATAAATACATCAATAGGTTATAGACTTGCTGTAGTCTACCTAAATTAGATTAGGGTTTCCATTATTTAATGGTGGTGATTCTATAAAATTTGCTAACTACTTAAATTGAACTAGGTTAGAGTTTTGACAATTTGGGGACACTCAATTGACTTGGTTTTTGGTTCCAACAATGACTTACTATTTGCTTAACTCCTAGATTCTAGTTGTTGATTGTTGTTTTTGTTAATTCATTAGGGACAATTATTGTTCTAAAATGTGTCTCATAATAAAATATTCCATTGATTAATTGGATATTGAGTCAATGATTCAATAATATAAGCTCAAAATATAATACATATTTTATATTTTCACTACCTACAATCCTTAGAAACATAAAAATCACATAAATTATGATCATAATAAAATAAAATAGAAAACACTTTATATTAAGTTATTTATTTAAAATAATAATAATAATAATCCATTATTTATATATATTTAAAGACAACCATAAAAAGATAACTAATAATCTATATCATAACCACTCATTAATATAACTAACCAATATAATATGTAATATACTAATACTATATTTATGTAAGTTTGTATGTTGATATTAGAGTTATAATGTACACTCTAGTTGACGTAACAATGTATTTTGTATTAAATAATAGATGGTATGTGCTACTTAAATTATAATATAGTATAATATATGTGCTACTCAAAATTAAAAGCAATAGACGTTATCTTGTTCTCTTCATAGAAGTGGGTATTTTCCCCATCTAAAGCATGGCTATGACTAGGTACGTGATGTACAAGCATAATATAAATAACATAGGAAACAAGAAACTTCCTAAAATTGCTTTAAAATCAAGTCAAAACCAACTAGGCCTCAAGCGGTGTGGATGTAAAGATACCATAGCTTGGTTAGATCATTGGGGATTGATGAAAATAACATTTTGCAGAACATTGATAATGTCAAAAATAGTATTACTTCTAATTTTTTACATAATGAAAATTAAGAGACTATAAGGAGGTAATTAGTCGTAACGTTAAAGGAGGTAATTAGTCTGTCTTACACAATTTATAGGCATTCTTTTATATAAATAGATGAGGAGATGAACCCAACAGATAAGCAAGGCGCATGGGATAGCCGAAACAATCTCAATGAGGCATGGCATTCTATTAGTACTCGCTTGAACCAAGAGTTGGAGTAAGTTCAAAGAACAACTTCCTTTGGCCGGTACAAAGAAATAGAGATCCTCAAACTGAGTTCCATTAAGTTAAAATACACTTGGAAAAGGTCATTTTATTTAGGCCCAATCCAATCTTAATATTTTTCTATTTCCATTTACACTCATTTGGTAGTGTTTTTGTTGTTGCTTCCCATTGTTCACCAATTACATAGTGATTTTTACAATTGTGATCATTAATTAAGCAATTAGAAACTCTATGCTTAGCATGGATTCTTTTCATCATTAGATACCGAGGCATGTTGTCACTTCCAAATTTGGTAATTTAAAAATTATGAGGGATTTTATGGGACATAACTAAGCTTCCCATGCTCTTGTTATAGGTTTCCTCTAATGGCACACAGAATGACATTTTTAGTGCAACTTTCAATCCACATGGCTTTTGAATAAATGACAGCCTTATCCCAATTTATCAAAATATTTTTAGAAAACGACTATGCAACAACTAAAGCTCATTCCAAGAGTCATTGTCCCAATTCATTTTTGAATGCAGAGTTCTTGAAGCATGATGCCTAGATCCTTTCAAGAAACAATGACGGACTAGGTTATTGATATGAATAAAACTGAAGAATTTGATTCATGTGCACCTCCACGATTGTATGCGCAATAAAGATAATTTAAAATATTGCTCCATTATAACGGGAATGAAGATCCATTTATCATTGCTTAATAGCTACACTTGAATTGAATGATGTTGGTAAAAGGTGTCACATCAACAAGTACTAAATAAGACAATATGGTAACTCAAAATGAATACACTGAGTGAAGTGTTGGATGATATTGCCTCAATAAATTCAAAGAAGTTGGTTACAGGGTTTGTGATGGTGGACAAGCAATGAATACTTTTATTAAATATAAGAGATTTTGTTACATGACTTCGTATTGAAGATTCTTTACAGAATTGCTATTAGCGTTAAAGGTAAATTTCTTGTCAAGCAAATGAACACGATACCAGTTAGCCTGTCCAAATAAAGAACTATGTTTGAGAATGAATAAATTCCTGGACCAAAGACTAAAAATCTGTTTGGAAATTTTATTAAAGGGAAAGGCTGCGATATTATTTTTAACTATAAATATTTACTTTCTGAAGGCGCTACCTTAGGAAAGGGAATCGTTGCCTTGAAAGCATATAATATATTTCAGGTGGGAGTTTAAACTTTCGATTTGTATATTTCGTTAGTAAACTATATACCCTTCCTCTGATCTGCAAGGAGCAATGGTAACATCTATTTCATAGCTATGCTCAGTTACGCCAATCGTTGGATCCATTATAGATGATCCAGGCTGGAAACGAGGGATAGATATAATTATATACAGATATCACTTCATTGTTCTGTAATCTATAGGTCTAAAAATGTTTTAAAGCTCGAATCGATCTGCGATTTTTAATGTCTAAAGTTACCCTGGCGTGATTAGGTTTAGGGGTCTACACTATACCTGCGAATTGGATTGCATGCCACCTAGATGTCTGCATTTAGACAAACATTGACCATGAAATTGTTTGATGTGTCTTGATAAAACGAAATATGTTTGCTGTGTTGGACAAGATCTACAACTTGCTTCCTTTCCTTGGTTTTTTGGAACATATTCCCCATTTTGTGCGTTGTCCCATGCGCTTGTTACAACTAGAAGATGCCTTGTATGTCTTCGTTGTATACAATCGTTGGAGATTTTGGGTGTTGGGAAAACACTGCTAGAGCTGGATCAATAACACAGTTTATTAGATAGACAACGAACCTAAGCAGTGCCTCCCGAGCTTAGAATTTTCCACTCTTGATGAGAAACCTCATTTCATAGTTAGTGTGAAGTGTCCTACATCATGGAAATCCAACCAGCATTGTATTCCTATAAACATAACCAGCATAGTCTAAAACTGTAAATGTATGTTGAGATCTATTTAATTGGGATATTTAATTGGATCTAGCAATGATATCTCAATCTCATTACAAAGAAAACAAATCTACATGGAATGTAAATGGTCTTTTATTTGATGGTATTTAATTCATCGGTATTCTTATTCAATAGAATTACATATTTAATATATTTGACTAGCTATGTCACTAACTTTTCAAAGAAAAGAATTGATGACAATTTAAAGATTGAGATATCTCTTTGAACTATAGAGGCGCTTTCTACAGTTCAAATGGACTAGATGTCTCCAGTAAATGCACACATGTCGGCTCAATACAAATACAAATAGTATTAATAATAAATAATGAATAAAAAAACTTATAACGTGAATGCTTATAATTAAAAAAAGTACTCATATAATATACAACCATATTAGGAAATACTCACAATCTTACAAAGTGAGTAGTAGTAAAATTCAATTAACTTGAGTAGGGAAAATTATAAAACAAAGAACTGCTCACTTTGGCACATTACAATGAAATATTAGAACCATATTTATAACATTCTTTAAATGCAAATACAACTAGCAAGAAACCACGGGCCACTAAAACCATGTGCTTTAAACCACTTACATCCTTGCTCATTCCCAAGTAAGGTTAACCCTAACATGTAAATGCTCATTTTTAGTTATAGAGAAAAACAGGTCTCTTCTAAAAAACAATTGCATAAATATTTAAAATCTTCATTTAATGGTGAAATGTTTTTCAAATTCCAATTGATTCTAGAAATCTAGATTTTAAAATTTTATATGGATTATTTTACTCATTAACTAGTCTTAATATTCATTATTAGTTTTAAAGAAAGACAGGTAAAGCAATTTTCAGTATATGATTACTAATTTCATACCATATCCAAGAAATCTTATTTTTAATTAATTTGATCTTATAAATTCAAAGATACAACTTTAATAGCTATGTTTTAAAATATATTTATATATAATATTATCATACAAGGAAGTGCATATATATTCTCAATAGAAGGAAGGATTACACATGTGGAAAAGTATAATAAATATTTAAGATGAGATAACAGTCAATTAATTGTGAATGAGGATTTATATTGTAAAATGTGTTGATCTTTGCTAATAAATGTGCATAGATTTTTCACTTAGTATGATGCAAAAGCTCTTTAACTATTGGTTATTGATGCCTATTTTTTAAGGATATGCTTTATAATAAAATTATCAAATAATTAAATTTATTTTTATAACAATATATTAGGAAAGACAATATAGTTCTCACCAGATTATTATTTACTATACAACTACTTTTTACCAAACTTTTCTTAAAAAGAATGTATTATGCAACTCCTAATTCTACTTATTTATTAAGGAAAGAAAATTAAAATTCTTCTATGTGATAAAAGTGTTTGAGTCTAAAATCTATGATTAAAGTAAATTTAAACGTGTACAGTACACATAATGAATTATTGTAAAAGCATGTAATGAGTGCTTGGCTAAATAAATAAATATAATTATGTAAATAAAAAAAGGTAAATATAAGTCTTGAAGGCTGAAAGAGCCCCTACCCATATCCAACTGATTGGTTTTTTAATTTTTTCAATCATTATTTAATGGACAACATTTTACTCTAGTTATTAAAAAATTTCTAGTACATGGAAAATAAAATCCTTAATTAAATGATTTTGTATATTTAATATATTCATTTCATTTCCTACAAAATTATTGATAAAAAGATTGAAACTGGTATCTATTATCTACTGATATCTATGGGCGAATATGATCTACTGATGTAAGATTGAAGTGGCTTTTAAACAACCTCCTTCTTTGTGGAGTATACCGGAGATACACAATAAGAGAACGGCCTGTTGTAGTCCCTGCATCGACGACCATACACAACAACTATGAGCCCCTGGTTTTTTCAATAGATCTAGCAAGCCGTTAATAGCAAGTTTATGATGGCTAAACGGGAAGGTGAAAGGAAGCAAAAGGCTCTGGGTTCAAAGGTTACAAGTGATATTCTAAATGCTCTTGGCTTCTTAATCATCCCCATCAATATAATCTTGAGAAACTTGGCAGTAACATGTTGATAATCCACATTTGAAGCAAAAGTCGTAACCACACCTGCAAATTCACAACACATGTGATATTAAAATTATATAAAATGAAAATATAAAGTATTACAAACTCACAAACCCTTTTACGGAGACTGTGGAAACAATACCCGCAAATCATGCTGAGGCAACTTCAAGGCGTTCAATCATGTGTTTGCACTTAGGACAGAGCCTCCATTTGTTCTTCTCCGCAAGCATGTGCACCTCTGCATCTGGACCGCCGAACTGAGAACTATACTCCTGACATGACATGCCCATGTGCCAAGGAGCCCTACACTCAATACAAATTAATCGGCGGCAATTGTGGCATTCTGTTGATAACGAGGAAGAGGAAGACGAATCTTGAGGGCACCATTCTGCAGTCATCAAGGCCGAGCAGCTTGGATAGGGGCAGTACAATTTCTTGGAATCTGGAATTTTCGCCTCTTCCACGCGTTGCACAAATGTCTCAAACAATTTGGACGACAATAATTTTTTACAATCATCTTCAATCAGTGGGAGGTAGCACCCTTCATGTGGGCATTCAGGGACACCACCGTATAAACGCAACCTGTACTGGACGTGTTCATCCATACAAGAATAACAGTATCTATGATTGCAGAACCTAATTTCGTGCATCTCATTCACATTAACATCGTTAAAACATCTTTTGCATTTTTCATATTCCTCCCTTCGATATTCCACAGATCTCCTATTTATCTGAGTGTCTGAAAAGTAACCAAGGTAAACATGTTGTTTACCGGTGCATGCTGGGGATGTGGTATCCATATCCAAATTTGCTATCGGATTTTGTTCGACTATTCGGAGATTGCACACACATTACTGTTATAATTGTCAACTGCATCTATACCTATAAAGAACGTATATAGCTTATCTTTTATATATTTATATAGAGAGAGCGCAGAGGATCATAGGTTCTTTGTCATCTTAAACCGACTTTTAAGGCTTGTCCGGTCCTTATGAGCGGCTTACGCTTATGTTCATAGCTACATATTCAAGGTTTAAAAAAATTGAAACTTCTTTAAATACAATCAAGATGTTTTGACGCTATTTGTCTTATATAAATAAATAAAATAACTTGTTAACACATGACTAATCTATTAAACTTGACATACTTTAAAACCTTGACTACTTGGTATGGTCCATATCAATTTCCAAATAACCAAACCTAACCGTCCCATTTATATCCATTTCCAAATAACCAAACTAAACCAACACTAAGCACATTCATGGTCCAATACTTTTATTGGCCCTAAATTTAAGCCCACATATATATTAGTAACATGCCAATAGAAACTTTAAAAAAAATGTATTATAAAATATAAACTAATGATAATATTTTGATTTAAGTTCTATATGATACATATATAAAAAATGTTACATGAATTTAAAACATTTGTTGTACTTGCTAGATTGAGAAATTACACCTCTTAAATGGTTCTTGATGTTGTAATGTCCAACTAACATTATTTAATCTAACTAAGGGTTGACAAGTGGTTAAAATTACACTTCTTATCTAATATACTCTATTCCACTTTTTTTGTGGAAATTGGAGTTCCCAAATTACTTATAGCTCACTTAATATGGATGGTATCAATCAAATTTATATTTCTTGAAGGAATTAAAATGGGAAATACCAACATATATCCACGCTAACTAAGGTGGTGGACTTGAGGAAATGTTTTCAACTCAAGGGATATTATAACTCTCCGCACTTATGGAACTAGAGTTAGATATATTCGAATTCGAATAAAGAAGAATGGACAAAAATGATGAACTCAATCATCCATGTCAATCAATTTAGTTTTTTGACTATTTAATTTAATGATATCTTACAAAATGTAATATGAGTGAAATCAGTTCATCTTAACAATATTGTTAAATCATATTGTATTTCTGAATGCACAAAATTCAAATTAGTTAGATATTACATCATAGTGAAATTCCCAATCTAAATAAATACATCAATAGGTTATAGACTTGCTGTAGTCTACCTAAATTAGATTAGGGTTTCCATTATTTAATGGTGGTGATTCTATAAAATTTGCTAACTACTTAAATTGAACTAGGTTAGAGTTTTGACAATTTGGGGACACTCAATTGACTTGGTTTTTGGTTCCAACAATGACTTACTATTTGCTTAACTCCTAGATTCTAGTTGTTGATTGTTGTTTTTGTTAATTCATTAGGGATAATTCTTGTTCTAAAATGTGTCTCATAATAAAATAGTCCATTGATTAATTGGATATTGAGTCAATGATTCAATAAAATAAGCTCAAAATATAATACATATTTTATATTTTCACTACCTACAATCCTTAGAAACATAAAAATCACATAAATTATGATCATAATAAAATAAAATAGAAAACACTTTATATTAAGTTATTTATTTAAAATAAGAATAATAATAATCCATTATTTATATATATTTAAAGACAACCATAAAAACATAACTAATAATCTATATAATAACCACTCATTAATATAACTAACCAATATAATATGTAATATACTAATACTATATTTATGTAAGTTTGTATGTTGATATCAGAGTTATAATGTACACTCTAGTTGACGTAACAATGTATTTTGCATTAAATAATAGATGGTATGTGCTACTTAAATTATAATATAGTATAATATATGTGCTACTCAAAATTTAAAGCAGTAGACCTTATCTTGTTCTCCTCATAGAAGTGGGTATTTTCCCCATCTAAAGCATGGCTATGACTAGGTACGTGATGTACAAGCATAATATAAATAACATAGGAAACAAGACACTTCCTAAAATTGCTTTAAAATCAAGTCAAAACCAACTAGGCCTCAAGCAGTGTGGGTGTAAAGATACCATAGCTTGGTTAGATCATTGGGGATTGATGAAAACAACATTTTGCAAAACATTGATAATGTCAAAAATGGTATTACTTCTAAATTTTTACAAAAATTGTGGTGCGACCAAAATTTACCAGTAAATGAAAACTAAGATACTATAAGGAGGTCATTAGTCCTAACGTTAAATCAGAACTATCTTTTGGTATTAAGTAGCTCACTAAAAAAATTAATATAGCCAAGATTAGAATGAACTCCGATCAATTCCATAGTAAAACAACGCATTGATATATTCCTAAAACTCGATGGGCGAGAAGGGTTTTCTATCTATGTGAGTCTATGAGCGTTGAGGATGAAAATCACTTTCTTTTTGAGTGACTTTCTTACACCCACATTAGATCTAAGTTTGATCGTATTTTCTATGATACAAAACTTTATAACCTACTTACCTCTCAAAACAATGGTGAAATATATCTTTAATTCTGCAAGTGTGAAGATCAATGTGCACATATACTCACCAAGCCATTGGAAAAAAAAATATTTGAACATCTATGGAAAGGTTTCGGTATCATTGATAAGTCAAGCTTAAGTGGGAGTGTTGAAAACTATAAGCTTGACTTCTGACCAACAGTAGCCATCGTCCATCAACCACCCAGAAGTCTAATAGTTAGTAAACCTCACCCTCCACCAGCAAAAGGAGTGGTAAAAACATGTTTGTAAATCTATTATAAATAGATCATTTCAGAGATTCATAAGTAAGACTTGTAGCTTTCTCTTTTGTGTAGTAAAATTCTGAGCAGCAGATCATATTTGCTCATATTTTCTCTCGTATTGCATTTTTAGGTTTTTAGTTTTTAGTTGTATTCTTGCATTCTCTAGCTACAAAGGAACAATTCCCTTTCAAAGTTACCTTGAGTAAGGATGTTGTTTTTCTTTCAGACCCTTGTCATTTCTATCTCTCTTACACAATTTATAGGCATGCTTTTATATAAATAGATGAGGAGATGAACCTGACAGATAAGCAAGGTGCATGGGATAGCCGAAACAATATCAATGAGGCATGGCATTCTATTAGTACTCGCCTGAACCAAGAGTTGGAGTAAGTTCAAAGAAAAACTTCCTTTGGCCGGTACAAAGAAGTACAGATCCTCAAACTGAGTTCCATTAAGTTAAAATACACTTGGAAAAGGTCATTTTATTTAGGCCCATTCCAATCTTAATATTTTTCTATTTCCATTGACACTCATTTGTTAGTGTTTTTGTTGTAGCTTCCCATTTTTCACCAATTAAATAGTGATTTCTACAATTGTGATCATTAGGAAAGCAATTAGAAACTCTATGCTCATCATGGATTCTTTTCATCATTAGATACCGAGGCATGTTGTCACTGGGTGTGTGCAAGAATTTGAGGGACCTTTTGGATGCAATCTTACTTTTTAGGAACAGGCTCACATTACATAGAAAAAGAACGCGCTCCTCTTCCATAGCACTTGGAATAGTAAATCCGAGCCTGACATATCAGCAGACATGTAGGCCAGGTAACAATAACGCGCACGCGTTATAGAAATCCAAAACGCGCACGCATTTTGTAACTCTATAATGCGTGCGCATTTTGTAAATCTAAAAACAAATAAAAAAACACACAGTCCCGACCCGAGAGTCGTTTTTACCAAACAGGATCACGAAGACGATGGCGTGCCCGTGCCCTAGGAGCTTGGAAGAGTGCCCATTCCTTGATTTGAAGACAAATCCTCCAGTGAATCGTCATATTAACAGGTAATTCATTCGCCCATATCTTTTTTTTTTCAATTAGATACTTAAATTACCATTTTTTATTTGTAAATGCAATAAAAACCATAAAAAAATAAAAACCATCTCATAGCCAAAACACCAACCAACCAAAGATGATGATATGCCAATGCCTTTCCCAAGACTAAACGCATAATTTGATCACATACAATTGACACAAATGTTTCTAGGCAATGCCATTGGAAAAATCCCTATTGACATGCATTATGTAGGAAGACTAAACTTTTTATTTTCTTTTTCCCTCATAAAAAACAATTTAGATGCTATTCTATATCTAATCAAATGAAACTCTCTAGTACATAAAAAAAAAATAGAATAGTCAATAACCCAAACAATTACATGACCAAAAGAGCCTACCCTTCAAGAGAAATTCACCAACAAACCAAATATTGCCTAAAAATCTACATCATATGCCATACATATGAATTAAGGCCTTTAAAATTACAAGCAAGCCAAAATTCCTAGATATTGTGAAAACCATAACCAATAGAAAAAAAACCACTCTCACTAGAATCTAGGAAGCATAAACAAACATCTTTTCAATATGACTGGAAGCATAAACAAGCATCTTTTCAAAAAGTGATGAAAGAACTCGTACTCGCTATAGAATCATGGACAATTTCATAATGGCATTCCCTATTAATCTTCCCATATAGAAGAAATATGGAATTTTAAAAAATTTATTACACACCTAAAAACTTGTGCCAACTAGGGAAATCATGCCAAAGTCTATTGTACACTGTACAACTTATGTACACATTGAACTAACCTCGAAATCCATGCCAAATTAGTCCCAAATAGAAATAGACATGTATGGCCCAACTTGGAAATAAGGTATAGGCTATATGGCCCCTGAAACCTCTCTTAAATGCTGTTGTACATACCGATTTTTTATCATTGGTGTATGGACAATACCATAACTACGTCAATTTCCATTCCTAGGCTATTGGAAACTTCCTCTTCCTCAATTTCTTGCAATGGATGTCTTGGGAAGTGCGCTCTCCTTCCCTCCTTTGGATTTGCGCCCTCTTTTCTCTTGCTACAGTACTCTTCCTCACTCTTTTTTTCTTCAGCTCCAAAATATCTCTCATTCATAATGTGCCTCTTCCTCTCCTTAGATATCCCTTTATATTTCCTTAATGACAAAATCCCTAACCCTTCATCTTCAAGAGTCAAATATTAGATATTAACCTCACAAGATCAGCAATTGTGACTTATTCTCTTATTGGGGTCACTTAAATCACTTAAGTTCCTCAACATTATAAAACTCACTTTTGTGATTAAATATAAAGGGTAACATTATAAAATCACTTTATAAAGCGTTCACCAAGAGAGTGTCGCTCGGACAATTCCACATACTAGACACCACCAATGCAGAAGTACATATCCAAGCTACCCCAAAAGATAACGGTCCCTCTTAGTGAGGAAGTTACTCCTGGTACATCCATCAGGATATGTCTCCAATCTCATCATGCCATCGATTGTTGTAATTTCTCCCTATGAAGTTGAAATCTTTCATGCTAGTTTCCCTAGATTATGTGATGAAGGCTTACCTACAACCCATTCTCCTAGGAGACTCCTCTCTCTCCTACGCATGCAACTGTGTCAAATTATACCCACTAACTCTTCTAAAAGTACGAAAGGAAATCTCTTGACTGAATGTCTTGGATATTGGTCTTGACACTAAATCTAATATCCCTTAAGACCTACCCACAGGTTGTCCTAGAAACCTTTCCAACGACCCCCTTTTAACACTAAGCACCACTATTGTGTCTTGGGTATCCCCCTATGACAATATAAGCACATGGTTTTCCTAGAACATGTCTTTATGCCATGCATCTGCCAAATTTTTCACTGAGATAAAATGTACCTTCTACTCTGAACCAAAAAACACCTTTCCCACCTCAAGTGATCATTTTGACTCTGTTGGAATCTCCACACATCCAACCACCTTCAGTGCATGCATGGTGTTGTCCCCACAATCCACATGCTATTCTGAGTCTATCTCTGAAACATTAAGGAACACTGACCTCATTCCCGTCATATGGAGAGATGACTCACTATTCAGAATGCATGCCCCAATATCCTCATACACTGCATGATTACATCCTGAAAGACAAGTAGAAAATGAACACTCCTCAAAATTCTCTACAAAGTCATCAATCTTAGCTGATGAACCTCGCATGTACATAACATGACCTACATGATACATATCAAGTAATCATCAAGGATCATCATAATACACATCATATGCTCTACATATATACACATAGGAGACAATCACAAGCTTGAAATTGTACTCATACAATGCCCATTGACACATATCATCGAGGTTTTCTCCTGTCGAAATTTGGACTATACTAGCTCTGGAATATCCATCATCATGCTCTAAGAAAGATTGTCCTTGATCAAGCAACATCATCATAGCCTCCAAGGCATGTCCCAAACAATGAACAATTCCTCCTTTCCTGCCAAAATCCAAACCTTAAACCAAAGACAAACCTCTCAACAAAATTCAAATCATCTTTCTAAGTTAGTGCAACCATCTTTCTAAGCCAGAACAAGTTATATCCAATTCTTACTTACTCATTAACTGAATGTAGTCACAAGTTGAACGAAACTTACGTTTTAATTGTGAAATGTTTAATCTTAAGTTTAAATAAATATATGTAAGTGAATTTGTCATTAAATTGTTAACATGAGTTTGATTTAATACATTTTCAATTTTGAAGAGACGTCATTATATGCCATGTATATGTTTCTAATGATTTGCTTATTGATGTTTTTTTTGCAGTTGCTGCAATGGATCCGAATGCCGCGATTCTGATTGAGCTTGCCCGCTTAAGGAGCATCAGTGCTTTTTTTTGTGGCAGCGATGAGATTCGCCGCTCGCTTGCATCCACCATGGATGCTATTGTTGACACTATTTTGCATTCAACTAATATACTATATGATATCACATCATATAGAGAGAGGAAAAGAAGAGAACAAGAGGATGTATTGGATTATGTGGCAATAAGAAGGTTAAAAATAACAAAGGAGCAATTTTTTGCATTATTCAGGGATCCTCGGACTGGAGAAATCCCAAATGCAAACCGGCCACATATATCCGTTGAGTGGTGCACATTCCAACCATTTATCGATAACTTGATGGATAGATGGTATATGGTCTTTGATTCGCCACTGCATAACAACAGGGAAATGCCCCTGTATTTCCTTCGAAAGTTGTATGCGGAGTTCATGTTGCATAAACACGTGAACTATTTTTCTTACTTGGAGTTTCAGGGGATCGGTGGAGTGATGCCCCAAAACCGACCCAATGCGAGGGTCCAAGACCCTAATTGCCCTATCCCTGCACCTCGCGCTCCATTGCATGGGCCAGATGTCCCACCTGCAACTCGCGTAATTGCTGAGACACGGGATGCTTTTTTGACACTGGCACGAGTGGTCCTTCACCATAGCACTACTCTTCAGCAGATGGGTGGGGATGCAGGACTATCTAGTGCAGGACCATCCATTGGTGCACCACCACATACTGATGCAAGACCATCCACCAGTGCACCACCATCAGCACATCCCCAGCAGAGTTCTGATCCTCATGAGTGCACATCGTGTGGTCGTCCCTGCTATGGTATTTCCACAGATGTTGCGTTCAGTGGTTTTTTGAGTGAGGTATGTAGATCTGGTTAATTTTAATAAATTCTTCATTTAGTTTCCTCTTTGTACACATATATATAGTTTGAGCTAATATATTAATTTCGTGAACTTGTAGTTGTTTCGTTTTGACGCCAGAGACCCCGCAGACTTTGGATTGGGGCATGGCATTGTAGCAACCGATCCCTTTGTTGGTGGAGGTATCCATGATGGTACAGGCCCATCTGGTTCTACTGAGGTAAACATTCTAAAATTTCAATTTTTCAATTATGCTTGTCAATAATTTGTTAATTTCCACAT
>LPNX010774752.1:0-14266 GCA_001517045.1 Pseudotsuga menziesii
ATATTTGAAAGATTTGATTTTTGTCGTATTTCATTGAATATTAATTTTCTCTATATGAACACAATGATACTTGACTACAGGGTTTATGTATTCAAGTGACCCATTTGTATTTTACAAATTTTAGTAATTCTCACTAATGGTCTTATTTCTAAAATCCTTTGTATTGGTAGTATCAATTCCTACACATACTGTCTATTTATAGTTTTCGTATAAATCACATTGTTGATTTCTTTTGGTGGTTAATATGATGGGGCATCGAACCCTAGTTCTATCATCAAGCCACTTGATGGTTGTTCATGCTAATTCACTAGTTACATTTCATACATATATAGAATTATATTTTTTGTACATTGTTTTAAACTCATCGCACAATCAGATGTTCAAATCGGTCGTGATATTTTCTAAATAGCTAGATTAAATTTCTATATGTGTAGTATAAATAATGTAGTTGGTAGTTTGACCTTATCTTTCTCCATTTGCATTTGGAATTTTATTTTTTAAGCAAAATATCTGTTAAGAGGGCCAAAGGGTTTTTCCCTAGCACAATATCACCTTTTACTATATTTGTTCATAAACTTATTTCTCTTTCTACTCAATTTATCTAGCATATAAATATAGATTATATTCTAACCTTAAAGACTGTACAATGATTTTGGCTTGAACATGACTTTTTTTGCTAAATGTTTTAAATGATCCCCTTTTTTCTTTTAGAAGATTATTCTGCAATAAATCCTTCTTTTTTTGCAAATAAGTTTAATACTATCATATATCAATCTATGACCTGTAATTTAGTCCTTTTGAAACATGGCTATAGAAGTAAGCCAAAATTCTATTTCTTTATTAAAGGGAATATTGTACTTAAACTTCAATTTATATTTAATAAACATGATTATTTACAGTAGAATCAATTCTTCATATTTTAAAACTGTAATTTCTCATTTGACAATATAGATAGCCAAGTCTAGATATCAATACACATGATACAAATAAATACCAAACATAAATAGTTCTATAGGTCTAGCATATCTTATTTTTGGGAAAAAATTGAACCAAAATCACCATCCTCACAACCATAGGCTCATCTCATAGCAATGGCCACCCCTGAGCTAATCATAACATAGAAGATTGTAAAGGATTCTCCTCTGGTTACATCAACACTCTCAAAGTGTTTTCTCAATGTACTAGTATGAACACATTCATGGGCCTCACACTTACTCAAGTGCATCTTAGCTTGTAACCCCCTTTATTGTGCCCCTTCATTTCTTTTTAACCTTTTTCCCTTAATGGAGAAGTAGTTAGGGTTTCAGGGTTATCTTGAATTTAATTTAAAAAACTAATTTGTTGATCTCAACATGTGGCATAATGAAAAATTAATATTTTCTTTCTTCCTCATGAGGTATGAATATATTAATCTTGGTGTAACTTCAATCCAATGGCTTTCCCAAAATTCTATTCATTAAATCTGCACATACATTTCTTAATATGCAACGATTAAATAAAATGAATGCAATAATAAAATATCCAAGGTTCAATTTAGGGATATTACATCCCCTCCCCATTAAATTCAACACCATCGTTAGTGTTTGGGGATCTCAAATAAATACTCATCACTTTAGAAACAAGAATGGATAAGACACTCGCATGACATCTTCCATTTCCCAAGTAGCCTCTGTTGGATCATAGTGCCTCCACTGCACTTTCACTTGCAAAATAATTTGTTTCGGATTTTATTCTCTCTCTGATCAAGTATACACACTAGTTCTAGAGCGAAATCCTCTTTGTCTTCCTCCTGGATCACTTCCAGTTAATAATGTGATTATTACCATGCACATAATTTTTTAATAATGTTACACGAAATGCATCATGCACTTTAACATTAGTAGGAAGAGAAAGCTAATAAGCCATTGGCCTGACTCTTGCTAAAATTTGGAAAGGCCGACAAAACCTAAGAGCCAATTTAGAACACATTATTGTTTTTAACAAATTCTTTTTGGGTTTGACTTTGAGAAACACATTGTCTCCCACCTAAATTTTTTAACAGTTCTTTTGGAACCTTGGCATAACTTTTATGTCTATCCAGGCTAGTTTTCATATTTATCTAGCTTTCTTCACAATCTATTCCATTTCCAACAACAAATATGGTTGTAACAATAATCTATTAGTAGGATTACTCCAAGTAACATGAGTATTACACCTCTTACCATAAAAAAATCAAAAGGACTCATTTTCAATGAGGCCTAGTACCCATTATTGTATGCAAACTCAATTAGATGGAGATACTCTTCCCACTATTTAGGCATGTCTTTTACATACATGCATAGCATGTCCTTCGACATTGTGTTGGTTCTTTTATTTTCCCCATTAGTTTGAGGGTGATAGGACATGCTAAAGTTCATATTTGTTTCCAAGCCTTTAAACAAAGACTTCCAAAAGTTAGAAGTGAATTTTACATCACAGTCAGAGATCACGGTTTTAGGAACTCCATGTAGCCCAAAAATCTCTTTCATAATTTTTTTTGCTATGTTTATAGATTTAAAGGTATATTTCATAAGTACTAAATGAGTTTCTTTAGATAGTTTATCAACAACAACCATGATTGCATTGTTTTGATTTTTTATTTTGGAAACCCAGTTATAAAATCCATAGATATTCAATCTCCCACTTCCACTCTGGAATGGGTAGGGGCCAAAACAATCCTGTAGGGTGTTTGTTTTCAGCCTTGACCTACTAACATTCCATACATTTTCTCAAATATTCAATAGTCTCAGGCTTCAATTTAGGCCAATATTACCCTTTCCTAAATGTTGAAATAGTTTTATGATAACATGGATGCTCTGAAAATGGGTTTCTGTGTATCTCATCAACTATTAACAACTTCATATATGTATTATTTGGTATGTATAATCTACCATTAAATAAAATTATTCATTTTCATTCAAACATAAATTAACTATTTCACTATTATCTTCCCATATTTCAACATGCCTTTCATTTGATAGCAAATTGCATCTTTTTCAAGTCTTGTTTGATTTTTTGTTTTAAATAAATTTGATAAGAACTTACAGAAATTGCATATAACCCATGCACTCTTCTACTTAATGTGTCAATAATTTTGTTTTATTTTCCCTTAATGTGTTTAATTTCTAAATCATATTCACTTAAAATGGATAGCAATCATGCTTACCTCACATTTAATTTTTGTTAATCAAATAAGTACTTTAAACTGATATATCTGTTTTTAGCATAATTTCCCCCCCTACGAGATAATGTTGCGACGTATTCAATGCATGGATGATGCAAGCCCACTCTAAATCATGATTTGCATAATTTATCTAATGTTCCTTCAACTTTCAGGACTCATAACACACTACTTGATCATTCTACAACAATATCCCACCCAACCCCTCTTTGCGTGCTTCCATGCAAACTAAAAAGTATTCATATGGATCTGCAATCTTTAAGATGGGTGCTGTTGTAAGCAAGTGCTTTAGCTTTGGAAATATTACCTCACATTTTTGTGAGCTAAAATTTTTTATTCCCGTTTTCTGTAAGGAAGTGATGGGATAGGTAATCTTTGAGAAGTATGTAATAAATCGATGGCAATACGTAGTGACCCCCCTTAAATATATGACAATAGTCATGTCCTTCGGTACATGCCATTTTGTGATAGCTTTAATCTTTTTGGGGTCTATTGATATACCATCTTCAGAAATTATATAGCCTCAATAATAGATTACCTACTATAATCTATGGCCATATATAATCCACTACTTTTCTGTTTGTCTTGGTGGTTAGTTGAACTAACCAACTTTTCTCAATCTTATTTATGTTTAATTTACATTTTTCAACAATTACAAGTGAGATATAACTCAAACTTAAACAAGGATCAATTAAAATAGATACCGTTTGAGACAAATTTTACCTTCAATCTTTAACATGGTTGATTGATAATCTACCTAACAGTCTTCCAAGGATGCATTATTTTTTGGTATGTTTCTGGCCACATCTTCTATTGTAGTCATTTCTTGGAGGTTATGAACTGTCTTGACCATTCCTTCCCGACGAGGACACTCTACAAATCGATGGGGGTCCTTTACAACTCAATATTTAATACGATTAACATGTTTCCTATTTTCAAAATTTATTCCTTTATTTTCTCTTTGATTTGTTGCTGTTGGAAGTGAGTTGTTTTTACCATAATTATTTCCTTGGAAACTCCAAGAGGAATTTATGTAAGGTGGCGGTGTTGCTGCCGCAACTTCCCTCCCCAAATTTATTCTTATTTAAATTCTGGGCCCCTCCTCTTCTTTTTGCCTGGTTGGATCGTTAGATTGCTTGAGTCTCTCGGACATATTTGCTTTTCGTTTTACTTTGAAGATTGGATGCCAGCAAGTTTTATTCATGCCATGTTCAATTTCAGTTAAGTCGTGGATTTCTGGCCGTGAAGAAGTAAAAATTTTGTTCTTCAGGGCAGCCTTTGCGAAGAAAACGACTTTGGTTGTTAACGCTGCTCAAATCTTTGAGTTTTCCTGTAGTCGGGCCTCTTTTTGCTGTTGAATCGGAAGCTGCAAAGTCTCAGCCTCTCCGCCATTGCGGCTCCAAGACCTTTTCTCCATCCAAAGTCTGAACCCATCCGACGCCCGACTCATTTTAGCCTTCGATCGCTTGCCCGTAGCCTCTCCTCCTCTGCCGTTGCGGCTGGGTGATCTCTTCCGCTCTTGATCTGAGTGTCTTCCTACATCCGACTAAGTTTCCCATCCGCTCCACGTATCCTCTAGCTTCCCTCCTCCGCCGTTGCGGCTCCTAGAGTCTTCTGGTCTCCGAAATTAAAAAAACCGTCCGACGTCCGATTTATGGCATATCCTGCCCGCGTTTCGCTCGGCTGCGACTTAAGTCTCACCCGACGTTGCGGCTGGCAGATCCTCCTGGCTCCCGAGCTCACTTTTTTCTGATTGCCGATTTGAATTTTCCCGCCGGTGACCATAGTATATTTTGCCAGGCCCGTATGTGGTACGCTCGGCCATTTCCTTGTAGAATGGTGGTCAATTGAAATATTTGTTGTTTGAACCATGCTCGTGAATTCAATGCAGGCAGTTTCAAGAAAACCGGTCAATTTGCCACGATGAGAAAAAAGACTAACCCGTTTGGTGGAGGTATGACTGAAACGAGGCGAATGAAGGACGAAGTCCGGAGCTATAAAGGCGTGATCTCAGAAGCAGATCAGTTACCAAGTGTTTCATGATCACATACTGACAAAAGATCGGAATATGAAGCGTTGGAGAAACTGAAAGACCACGCGTCTGGGGGGGAAAACGAAGCACTCAGTAGTTGTAGTTTAAATATTGGAAAGTAGGAAGGCACAAGGGATTTTTCCCGTGGAAAATTTTGTAAATGTTTGCTTGTAAGAGGAACTACTTCGTTTTGCAAAGGAAACTACAATTTTTTGCCTGTTGGAGAGAGTAAAAAGTGGAATGTATCAATGCAACACAATGAATAATGTTGAAGAGGAACTATTTCGTTTTCAGCTATGTTTCATTTACTGTAAGAGTATTTAATGTTATGAAAATATGTTCTTGTTGAATGTTCTTCAGTAGTTTCTGGGATATTGATTTCACTGTGAGTAATAAATGTTATTATAAAATGATCGGCTATCTGGTTATTTGAATATCTTGAAGCGTTCATGTGTCTTGAAAGAAATATCAGCTACCTGTGATTCTTCATAATGCATGTGCAAAATGTATTGCTCACCCAAAATGATAACCTTGCTCCCTAGGGATAGTTAAGATAGTTAGTTGTTGCTTTTATATCTGATTTGGCTGCTTGCGAGCATAAGACGATAGGTAAGAACCTGCGCATCACATTGTGACCGCTCCCTGCATCTTGATCGCTCTGCATTTAGTTAGGCACTTGCATCTCATTTCTTAAAGTCAAAAAATACAAAAACTCGATGGGTCGGGCCGCAACCGGTAATCCTTTGTTTTGTTTCTTGACCCATGGTAGCCGGACCGCAAACTGGACGGATTCCCTATTCCAAACAGTCAACGGGCTAGTTGGGAACGTTGATTGGGGAGAATCCCTTACTGTTTCCGCCTGCGAATTTCCAGGCCTCAACAGTTTTGGCGCTAGAAGGAGGGCCGCCAGTGCATGGCTGGCCGAGGAAACCCGTTTTACCGAGATTATTCCGCTGGTTACAGTTCTGAAAGTAGTGGACCACGTAATCCAATTCCGGAAGAAGAAAACAGGGAACATCTATATCCTGTTCGCAACGAAATTGTTAACAACCTGAGAAGACATACCCGTGCTTACGTAAAGAAGATTGGAGGGTTGCCGATTATCCATGAATTGCCTAGAAGAGAGTACAAGAAGAAAGACCGTCCTATAGTAGAATATTCACTGTTGGTTGGAGACTGGGAAGAACTGGTGGAAACCGCCTTACAGGAAGTTGAATTGCCTTTGAACCAAGTAGGCCCAGACACCCCTTACAGCTCTCCTGTTCACACCCCTGTTGGTTCACCTCCTCACACTCCTGTTGGTTCCCCTCCGCACTCTCCACCTCAACTCATGGCCGGCGTTAACGCAAATCAACCTCCACCTAATCCACCAAATCCACCGCTAGCTTGGAAAGCCAGGTCACCTCTAAATCTGACCCCGCCTTTGCATGACCTACCTCAAGCCTTTGAGAAGTTACTGCCTAAATTTGACCCCAATGAGAAGATCCTAGTGGATGATCATCTACAAAGTTTCTACTTGGAAATAGAAGGTCTGAGGGCTAGAGAACACGAATATGTGGTGTGTAGACTATTCCCGCATACCCTCAAAGGAGCTGCGGCCTCATGGTATTTTGGTTTGCCTGCCAACTCTATCCCAGACTGGGATACCTTCGAAAGAATGTTCAGGAGCAAGTATGCAGTGCAAAAGACTCACGCTGCCCTCATGAAAGGACTGTGTGCATTAAAGAAAGAAAAAAAAGAAAAAGTTCACAGCTTCACACAAAGGTTTGCAGCATATCTTAAAAATTTCTCTGAAACAGATAAGTCTTCAGACAAAGTACTGATTGAATACTATACTTTAGCTCTGGGTCCTGATCTGGCCATGTTTGTGAAAGGTAGGGCCAAGCCTACTCTGACAGAAACCTATGAAGAAGCAGAAGTGGTGGAGGCTGAAAGAGAGAGTATTGAAGATTACCCCGAACAATCAGGAGAGAGAAGGAAAACTTTATTGTTCACTAAACCTAAAGAGGAGAAAGAACCAGATTATGAAAGTATGGCCAAAATGATGCAAAAGCTATCTAATAAGATCATAGACTTGGAAAAAGAGAAGGAAACACAGAAGTTCTACAGGCCTTATTATAAGAAAAGGGAGGAAAACAATCAGTCCCAACCTCCTCCTCACAATACTGCGTCTATGAACCTGACAGAGATAGGGATGGAAAATTTCTGCACCTTTCATCAGTAGCCTCACTCTGAAAAGAGCTACCCACAATGGATAAATTCAATGACGTTAGTCAAGAATCAGATGTTGGATTCGAGACTAACAGAAGAAGCTGATGATGATAGGAAAGAAAGTGCTGCTTCTACTTCTACAAAAGAACAGGAAGAAGAGACTATGGCATTATGGAGTTCGATCTCCCTACTCGATGCAGAAGAAGATATCACTAAAAAACACAAAGATGTCAGGGAGGCTAACGTGACAACCAGAAGTCAAGGGACGATTAGTGATGACAGTCTCTTACTCCCAAAGATCAGAAGGCTGCAAAGAAACGTCAAGAAGAAATTTCAAGATAAATCCTTGACTGATAAGATTCCGGAATTCACTATTACCAGTCAGAATCCTGAGCAGAACAGAATATTGCCCAAGCCAAACGAAGAGAAGGTGAGTGCTGATAAATCTTTGTCCATTAAACAGCAGCTTGAATATGACGTTGTTGAAGACTTAAAAAAGATAAAGGCAAGCGTCCCGCTGTTTGAAATGTGCAAAGTACCTCAGCAAAAGGAAAAGCTGTTGAAAGCCCTAGAAACATCAGAAGAGGAGTGACCTGCTGTCAATCAGCCTCTGGACGAAGAGGAAATCGGAGAAGCTAGCACTGGAGGTAAGTCTAAAACTAAACAACCACCTTTCCTCCTGACATTTGAAATTTTTAATCATAACGTTCACAATTGTCTAGTAGACTCAGGGGCGTCAATTAATGTTATGCCCGTATCAGTATGTAAGAAAATCAATGGGCAGTTTAAGCCAACCACATGGAGGGTGGTGCAATTGGACAGGACAGACGTTAAGGTAATTGGTGAAATGGAGGATGTTCTAATTCGTCTGGCATCAAATGAAAAAGTATGCCAAGTTATCAACATCGTGGTGGCTGATATACCAGACGCTTATGGCCTGGTCCTGAGCAGAGATTGGTCAGCTAAATTGAATGGATATTTCGCCTCAGATTGGTCACACCTGTGGTTGCCGTACAAAGGAAGCCCCAATCAAATTAAGGTTTTGAGGGAGCCTCACATGAAGTACAATGTTACCCAGCTGGATGAGAATAATATACCAGTCGAACATGTGTTGGGAAACTACTTTCTCGAACTGGAACCAGGGAACTATCAAGCGGAAGAGGCCAGCGACATATCTGATGCCTAGCCTGAACCCCTTCACTTCTCGCAAGCTGATGAGTTTGATTGTAAAATAGTAGATTTAGCAGTAGAAGTAGATTCTTTTTCAGTAGATAATGTTTTTTGGACTTTATTTTTTGATGGATCTAAAACATTAGAAGGGTCAGGGGCCGGCTGCGTCCTCATTGATCCACAAAAAAATAAACACTTCTTGTCCTGTAGATTAGATTTTGAGTGTACTAACAATACGGCTGAGTATGAAGCACTACTGCAGGGACTCAAGAAAGCGATTGAGCTAAAGGTTAGTAATTTAAAAGTTTTTGGGGATTCAGAAATAGTTGTAAAGCAAATAAGAAATCAAATACATTGTGTTTCCCCCCATTTGAAATCTTACCAAAGCGAGGTATGGGATTTGCTTAAATGTTTTCATGCATTCAATATTGTTTCAATCCCAAGAATAAAAAACGCGGCCGCTGATCTTTTGGCCACATCAGCTGCCCGGCTGGTTCCCACTAATGACAAATGCTCTATTGAATTACTTTTCAGGCCATCAGTACCTGACATGATCACCAATTTGCGAGTATTTGACGATGATCAACAAATAATCGAATTCTTGACTAATGATGAGACCTTTAAAGGGGCCATTATCGACGATGAGGAACATCAGGCTGAGATGAAATATGACAATTTCATTCCCAAAGGGGTCAGAACGTTAGAAAAGATGTTTGACTTGAACGAAAAGTTTAGAAGACCCGCTAATGTGAAGACGCACAGTTCAACTCTACAGTTCGAACTGATAAACTTGGGGACTGAGACGGATCCTAAGTTTGTGAACCTCGGCAAATGCTGTTCACCTGCCGAAAGGGATAGGTTTGTCAGTTTGTTCAAGCAGTACAAAGATGTCTTTGCCTGGACATACGCAGATTTGAAGACCTACGACACCAACATTATCAAGCATATCATCCCTATTAGAGTAGGTGTCAAGCCATATCAGCAGCCGTTAAGGAAGATGCACCCCAAGTTGGAGCCACTGATTCAAAGCGAGGTGAAAAAACTACTGGACGCTAGGATTATTTTTAAAGTCCGGCACTTAGAGTGGGTGTCAAATATGGTGCCGGTCAGGAAAAAGTCGGGAGAAATCAGACTGTGCGTGGACTTCAGAAACCTAAACCGCGCCTTAGAAAAAGACAACTATCCGGTGCCTCCCATGGAGCAATTGCTGCAGATGGTTTCGGGTTCTGAATTGTTTTCATTGTTAGACGGATTCTCTGGCTACAACCAAGTGTTAGTGGCCGAGGAAGATAGATTGAAGACAACGTTCAGAACTAAATGGGGAACTTTCGCATACAGAAGAATGCCTTTTGGACTGATTAATACTGGCGCGACATTTCAGAGAGCCATGGACATAGCTTTCCGTGGACTGATTGGACGAAGTGTGGTGGTCTACCTTGATGATATCACAATATTTTTGAAGAAAAGAGGGGAGCATGCGTTCCACCTGAAGCAAATTTTCGAGCGCTGTCGGAAGTATGGCATTTCCCTCAATCCTAAGAAGTGCGTATTCACGGTCACAGAAGGCAAATTACTGGGGCATATAGTTTCAAAGAGAGGTATATCTATAGACCTAGAAAGAATCAAGGCCATTGAACAAATTCCTATGCCCCATAATAAAAAAGGAATGCAATCCTTCATGGGGACAATAAATTTCGTACGAAGGTTTGTGCCTGATTTTGCTCAGACTGTCAAGCCACTGCAGCAGATGGTCAAGCAAAATGCACAGTTCAAGTGGAATGAAACTAAAAATACTTCTTTCAACAAAATCAAGACTGATGTTGCCCATGCGCCCTCCCTGAAAAGTCCAGACTTTGATAAAGACTTCATTATGTACACATTTGCATCCGATGATTCATTGGCAGCCGTGCTTACGCAAAAGGAGGATGGGGGCGATGAATTCCCAATCTCTTTCATGAGCACTGGGCTTCAAGGGGCTGAATTAAACTACCCAGCCATTGATAAGCAGGCTTACACAGTATTTAAGGTAGTGAAGCTTTTTAGGCCTTATATATTAAAAAATTGGACCAAGGTAATAGTCCCTTACCCAGCGGTAATATCTCTTCTCATTTAGAAAGAGTTGGGAGAAAGAAGGGGCAACTGGATAACAGCCCTTCAAGAATACGACCTTGAATTCAAACCGGCTACTATAGTGAAAGGTCAAGGGCTATGCAAATTGATGACTGGAAGTAGAAACAACGAAGAACAAGCATGGTAGGAGGAAGCCGAATTGCATGTAATGGATGTATGCCCTCTGTTTACAGCTCCTGAGTCCTGGTATAGGGACCTTGTGCATTAGTTACAGTCGGGGATATTACCAGAACATTGGAATTCCAAACAAAGAAGAGCTCTGCGTCTCAAATCAGCCTCCTATCATCTTTTTGAAGGAGTGTTATTCAGAAATAATTATGACGGGATTGTCCTTAGGTGTTTAGAAAAGGAAGATGCAAAGAAAGTAATGACAGAATTACATGACGGTCCGGCTGGGGGACATTATTCCGGCGACACTACAGCCCACAAAATCCTTAGAGCTGGTTACTATTGGCCTACACTCTTCAAGGACGCACATGCAGATGTCAGGAAATGTGATATTTGCCAGAGGTGTGGTGGAAGACATCCCAAAGCAGCCGCACCCCTAAAGCCTGTTATGATCACAGAACCATTTGAACAATGGGGGTTGGACATTATCGGGGAAATAAAACCAAATTCTTCCCTGCTACACAAGTACATTCTTACTGTGACTGATTATTTCACCCGCTGGGTCGAAGCCATCCCATTGCGCAAGATCAACGAGGACGAAGTCATCAGCTTCCTACAAGATCATATCATGACCAGGTTTGGAGTTCCAATCTCAGTAGTTTTTGATAATTCTAAATACTTTTCATCAATTAAATTGACTACATTTGCTCATGATAAAGGGATAAAATTACATTATTCTGCTAACTACTATCCGCAAGGGAATGGCCTGGCTGAATCCTCCAATAAAAACCTCATTAGAATCCTAAAGAAGACCGTAATAGAGAACCAGCAAAGTTGGCACTCAGCCTTACCCAATACCCTGTGGGCTGACAGAGTCACCCCCAACTTTGCAATAGGAGTGTCACCCTATACCCTTGTGTACGGTAAAGAAGCTATCCTGCCTCCCAATCTCATGCTACCAGCTTCCATACTAGCCCAAGAGTCTAGGGGGTCGGAGGATGAAGTCCTACAAATAAGAATATATAATCTCCTGAAAGCAGAAGAGGCCAGATCCAAGGCTAGAGAACGTTTTAAGCAACAGCAAGAGTCAGTTAAGAGATGGTTTGACAAGCATAAAGCTGGGAAAAAAGACTTTGAAGTAGGAGACTTAGTCCTCAAATGGGACCACCCCCATGATGAGAAAGGAAAGCATACCAAATTCCAGCAGTTATGGGTAGGTCCCTTTCAGATTGTAGCCAAACTTGGCCCTGCTACTTATAAGCTGCAAGATTTACAGGGATGGGAGGAGAACTTGCCAGTTAATGGCTTGGTTCTCAAGCCTTACTTTTCTTAAGTGTCTTTGATTTTTTTTTCCTTGTATATAAATAAGTTGTAGAGCTGTTTTCAAGTCATGCTTTCATTTTATTTAATTTTAGTTTTGATTTTCAATAAGGGGAATGAACTTGCGGTTGTCTGGAGGAAATTAAGGTTTTTGGGGATAGCAAACACGTTGAGTGTCAGCCTGTGTGTTGCTAAAAGAGTTCTTTCAGCCTAACAGTTTGTCGAATAAAATGTTGTATGCATTGAATTCCTGCTTAGCCCCTGTGAATTAAACCGGATTCGAGGAGTCTGGAGTACTATGTCGGGGTTCCATCCATATCACACTTGAAATGTCTAAGGAGCAATAGTAAAGGACCCACAGAAAGAAGCAGGGTGAACAGTGTATTAAATATAAATGATCCCATGCCAATAGAAGAATGCCAAAAGACGAATAAAGAGTCAAGACTTCTATAAAAGCATCATAAATCAAAGCAAGTGCTGAATCATAAGTACTTAAGGCCAAAAGATCCTCTCCGTCCGTGAGCTGAAGCTTAAAATATACCACTCACACAAAAGGACACTATGGGATAGAGGATCCTGAATTAAAATTCAGTAAGAAAGGCGCACAGAAAGACTCAAATGAAAGGGACAAAAGTCCAAAAGCACAAGAGTGTTAAAATGGCCTGGGAACGAGGAACAAACGAATACTGTTGTTTACTATCTGTTGCGATCCTGTGGTGTCCATGCTGTTAACTACCTGAAGACATAGGTAATAATGAAACTCATCCTCTGGCACCAACAGAGTTATCTGGACTTGAAGGTTTCAGTTTCCACTTTCCCCAAAGGGACTATCATCAATGATTAAGGTACACACTTCTGTTGGTCGAGGAATCCATATGGCTGGAAGAATTCATTAGAAGAATTATGGTTAAACAGTTTGTTGCTCAAAGTATAATCACCCAGAGATCTAGGTTCACCAGGAAATCGCCAGTTGTTGCTGCCGCAACTGCCCTCCCCAAATTTATTCTTATGTAAATTCTGGGCCCCTCCTCTTCTTTTTGCCTGGTTGGATCGTTAAATTGCTTGAGTCTCTCGGACATATTTGCTTTTCGTTTTACTTTGAAGATTGGATGCCAGCAAGTTTTATTCATGCCATGTTCAATTTCAGTTAAGTCATGGATTTATGGCTGTGAAGAAGTAAAAATTTTGTTCTTCAGGGCAGCCTTTGCGAAGAAAACGACTTTGGTTGTTAACGCTGCTCAAATCTTTGAGTTTTCCTGTAGTCGGGCCTCTTTTTGCTGTTGAATCGGAAGCTGCAAAGTCTCAGCCTCTCCGCCGTTGCGTCTCCAAGACCTTTTCTCCGTCCGAAGTCTGAACCCATCCGATGCCCGACTCATTTTAGCCTTCGATCGCTTGCCCTTAGCCTCTCCTCCTCCGCCGTTGCGGCTGGGTGATCTCTTTCGCTCCTGATCTAAGTGTCTTCCTACATCCGACTAAGTTTCCTGTCCACTCTGCGTATCCTCTAGCTTCCCTCCTCCGCCGTTGCGGCTCCTAGAATCTTCTGGTCTCCGAAATTAAAAAAATCGTCCGACGTCCGATTTATGGCATATCCCGTCCGCGTTTCGCTCGGCTGCGACTTAAGTCTCACCCGATGTTGCGGCTGGAAGATCCTCCTGGCTCCCGAGCTCACTTTTTTCTGATTGCCGATTTGAATTTTCCCGCCGGTGACCATAGTATATTTTTCCAGGCCTGTATGTGGTACGCTCGGCCATTTCCTTGTAGAATGGTGGTCAATTGAAATATTTGTTGTTTGAACCATGCTCGTGAATTCAATGCAGGCAGTTTCAAGAAAACCGGTCAATTTGCCACGATGAGAAAAAAGACTAACCCGTTTGGCGGAGTTATGACTGAAACGAGGCGAATGGAGGACGAACTCCGGAGCTGTAAAGGCGTGATCTCAGAAGCAGATCAGTTACCAAGTGTTTCATGATCACATACTGACAAAAGATCGAAATATGAAGCGTTGGAGAAACTGAAAGACCACGCGTCTGGGGGGGAAAACGAAGCACTCAGTAGTTGTAGTTTAAATATTGGAAAGTAGGAAGGCACAAGGGCTT
>LPNX010774775.1:0-68562 GCA_001517045.1 Pseudotsuga menziesii
TCAATAAGATCCAATGGATTAAAAAGGAGAACAATCAAGGGTTGGAATCTATTGCAAATTCCCCCTTATATTTTTATTTTTGCAAAATTTTGAGGGATGACACAATTTTAGGTTAGTTGGGGCTCACATTTTATAATTGCTAAGTTTAATGATTTCCGTGCTAACATCACCTATGGAGCTACCCAAATTCAATCGAAGTCACTCATTTCAAACCCAAATTTGAAAAGCATCCTTGCATCAAACTTTTCCTCCTCTATGGAATGTAAAACTAAAGTAGATGAAGGAAATGACACTTATGTGCAAGATGTTCATCCTTTCTGAGGATGCAAGATTTATTCTTCTTTATAGATTAACATGAAGAATGAATATTAAGAGTCTTCGATGGTGGTTCCTTTAATACCTTTGGACATGGAATTCAATACTTTTCTCCAAGCAATTGGAGAAATTGTTCCGGAATTCGATGATATTTTCAGTATTAATTTTATTATCTCTCTCAATATGCTTTGAGTCATCATATGTTAACCCATGTAAGTCCATCCTCTTGATCTCCTTAATTACAATAAGAATAATTTCAAGATTAGTTTTGTTACCAATAGCCACATCTCCCATTTTCTCCTTTACCATTGTCCCTTACCCTTGATTCTTTCTATTGTCCAAAATCCCTTCTCCTTTACCCTTAGGCTTGAATATTTCCATCGTCTTACTTACCTTTTCCTATTTAAAACACCTTAATTGCAAATGAATGCCTTAATTGAAAATAGTGTAAGTTTTAACTTTTAAAAAGTATGTTTGAGAACACTCCACACTTTACTTTAAAAGCTCTTTCATTTTTATAAGGCTATTGTCCCCCTAAAATAAGTGTAAAAGCTTATTAATTCTCTTCTCATATGAAAGAAGCTACTAATTTTTATAAGGCAATTGTCCCCCTAAAAACAAGTGTAAAAGTTTATTAATTCTCTTCTCATATGGAAGAAGCTACTAATTTTTATAAGGCAATTGTCCCCCTAAAAACAAGTGTAAAAGTTTATTAATTCTCTTCTCATATGGAAGAAGCTACTAATTTTTACAAGGCAATTGTCCCCCTAAAAACAAGTGTAAAAGCTTTTAAATTCTCTTCTCATATGGAAGAAGCTACTAGCCACTGCCAAAATAATTTCAAATCCTTAAAAAATTGAAATTAAGTTTTTTTTTTAAATATTTTACGAAGTCGACTAAAATTTAATTGATATTGAGAGATTGAAAGGATACGCCTTAATTATATAAATCCAAATTTCATGTCAGTAAGGAATGTGGAATGTGAATGCATAGGAATGTTTTAATTACATTATGGGAGAAATTGGCACTCTTTACTTGTGGAATCTTTCTTTGTATTGGTGTGCATAGTCACATGACATCTCGGAAGGCTTGTGATATTCGTTGAAAGGAAACGGAGTTGGAACAGTTTGAATGAAGTGAAGACTTGTGCGGTTGTTGTGAATGTCAATCCTTTCCTCTTTATGAGCCAGTACTTATAGAACCAATGCTAAGACTTATGTGGTTGTTGTGAATGTCAATCCTTTCCTCTCTTATGAGCGAATACTTATAGAGTCGATGTTCGGAAGCAACGTTACAAGGTGGCAGTTGATTCAGTAGAGGCCCGTAGCAAGCGAGAGGAAAGCATGGTGGAGATTCAAAAGTCTAAAAGGGAGGAAAGTTTGCTAAAAAAACGTAGAGAAGCCCTGAATTCTCAGCCCTCGAGTGGATATGATCAAAGGATTTACCTTGATGAAAAGGTAAATTTTCTTTGATTAGCAATATATGTTTACTAGGAGTTTACCACCACTATCATCCTTACTAAGTTACTGCATACGCAAATACTTAACAATAATTTGTATGAATATAATTCCCATCTGTTATTTTCGGTGCAGTTGCAGTCTTTGCCAACAGTTGTTGTCACGCTTGCTTCTAATGACATTCGAGAAAAGGAGGCCGCTTTTATTCATCTATGAGAATTGTTAAGCATTGGTCAGATTCTTTTCCATGCTACTATTCACCTATGATAATGTTGTGTATTAGAAATGGAAAACATATCATAATTTTATGTCAATCCTTACTAATGTCTTCTTTATGCAGAAAGCAATCCTTCAATCAATGCTGTCGTCAAATCCGGTGTAGTTCACCTTCTTGTCGATATTCTCAGGAGGGCAGATATGCCTCAGCTTCAGGTAAAATGCAATTGCTATATTGATTTATAAATATGATAAAATAAATAATTCAGTGGAGAGGTTCGATCTCGTTTGGGTCCAGAAAGTTGATTATAGCTAGTTATTTTAGAATTATTGTTGTGATAGTTGATAGCTTGTTATCATAAATGAAAATAAATTTCGAGGCAGCTTGGGCTTTGACAATTATAGTATCAAGAAACACTGAACATACAAAGCTTGTAATTTACTGCGGAGCACTGGCATTATTTGTGGAGCTTCTTACATCTGTGGATGATGATCTTCGAGAACATGTACATAATTTTGTCAATTATCTTACTATATTCTATGCATTTGAATTTCAATAATAAAACTACTTCTCACTTTGAGTTCAACTGTTGTTGCTATAAGGTTGTTTGGGCTTTGGGAAATATTGCTGGAGACTCTGCAGAATATAGGGATATGGTACTTGCTCATGGAGCATTATGGCATGTGCTTGCCCAGTTTAAGAAGAATGTAACAATTTCACTGATCAGAACAGCTGCATGGACTCTCTCAAACTTTTCTAGTGGGAAACCCCAACCTCAATTTCATCAGGTAAGCAGAATCCATTTTATTATCTAGTTCTAGCTCTTTGCGATCGGTAGATTTGACTATTTTTTACAATGATTGGGCGTTTAATAACTTTTAATTGTATGGTAAATTTTCAAGTGTGTTTCACTGGGTGGGAAATCTGTGCATGTTGTAGTACTCCATGTCTTACAAAGTTGAACATGGAAATCTATGATCAGAGTTAGAATTTAATAGCATCAAGAGTTTCTGTCTTTTGCTTATCAATTTCAGGTGAAATATGCATTGCCTACCTTGGAGTGGCTTCTCCATATAGAAGAAGAGGAAGTATTGGCATCTGCATGCTAGGCTCTATCATATATTTCTGATGGCCCCAATGAGAATATTCAAGGAATAATTGACGCTGTCATTTGCCCAAAGTTGGTGGAGCTTCTGTCGTGAGCATCATGATATGCACATAAATATAAGCACTCTTGGTATTTATATATAACTCAGTAAATATAAGCACTTAGTATTTATAAGTAACTTAATACATATAGTTTCATGGTTAATTTAAATTTGGTGTTAAGTTCAGTTTATGTTAATTTTTAAATTCCAGCGTCACTATAATTTTATACATAAGGTCCTCAGTGTATTAATCGAAATGAACTGTTCGCAGGAATTCTTTACCATTTGTTGTTACTCCTGATTTAAAGGAAGTGGGAAATCTTGTCAATGGCGATGATGTGCAAACTCAGCTATTACTTCAAACATTTTTCACACTTATTCCAAATAATTATACAATACATTTGTTATTTTGCATCTGTTGAATGCATTTTCGGCTGTGATAAACTGTCTAACATAATACAAAGAGTCCAAATTCAAACACAGTCGATTTACTTTATTGTTTATTGTGTGCAGGTTGGTATGACAATAAGGTTCAAACACGATTTACTTTATTGTTTATCTTATATTTTGTTGTGTGCAGGTTGTTATTGACAATAAGGTTCTCCCTCACCTTTTGGATCTTCTCACAAATAAGAGGACAAAGAAAACCATAATAGGACAGACATGCTGGATAATATCCAATGTTACTGCAGGAACAACAGAGCAACTTTAGGTGGGAATCGTTTTGGATTTATAGTGTTACTCACTACCTTTGTCATATTTCCAGTGTAACATAACTCATGCTTTTGTTTTAATGGACTGCACTCATTTTCATTGCATGCTGTGATCAATGCAAATATATTTCCCCCACTTTTATCTCTGCTAGTAAATGCTGAATTCAATATAAAGAGAGACGTAGCGTGGGTGGTTTCAAATGCAATTGCTTCTACAAGCGAGAAACAGATAAAGTACGAAACTTTTCTAATTTCTTCGTGTGTTTAATTTTCTGCATACATTGTCTTAAGGTCGATAACATGAGCCCTTTTCTATTACAGATACCTTGCGATTCAAGGTTGCATCAAGCCACTTTGTGATCTTCTAACTTGCCAGGATTCAAGGACTATAACAGTCTGCCTTCACGGTCTAGAAAAAATACTGAGAGCTGACGAGACTGAAAAGAATGAAGGCATCTCTAAATTTAATGTATATGTGAGCATAATTGAGGATGCTAGTGGCTTTGATAATATTGAGGCATTACAAATTCATGAAAACACATAGGTCTATAGAGAAGCAGTCAATATCCTTAACAATGGATTTGTCAAGGAAGATGATGATCACGTGCTAACCATGTATGATACACCTCAGTGTACAGAAGTTTCACCTGGTGGTTTTAATTTCATGTAGAAAGATGGATAATGTTGTTGTATATTGTAGGAATTCTGTGTATATTGTTAGAAATGCTGCATAAAGTTCTATGTGATTGTTGATACATCCTTCTCACAGCTTTACCGGTTCCTTAGGAATCATGGCTTTAAGTTAGGCTCTAAGTTATTAGATTGTTTTGATTTCATGTAGTAGGAAAGATCGAATGAAAGATTGTTAAGTACACTTAATTTTCTTGGCTTGTAGAGGAATTTCTGTCGTGCTAATTCTGCTCTGCTCATCGGTCGACAGTGATGCTTGGCTTTCCATTCCTTTCCTTTGCATTGTACGCAAAACTGTGATAAGATTTAGTTTCATCGCAATGCGGACCTAACAACCACTACTTCCCAAGCATTGTGGAATTTGTGGTTATAGTAACTTGATGTGCAATCTTCCTTTGTCCTGGCATTCCTACGTCTTGTTCTTGTGCACAATTGTCCTCTGCCATTCATATCGAGGGCGGGAAAGTGGATTCAGCCATAGTTTACGAGTTGGATCTTTGTCTTCTTTGGTGTTCTTTCAAATTGATATTTATTAATGTAGTCCTAAATATCTTGAATCCCGAATGCTGACCATTTCTTTGCCCTCAATACTGGCGATGTCTAGCCGCACGAAGCATTGGTGCCTCCAGGTTATATAGAGTCTAGACACATATCTAGGGCTTGCCGATAGAAGCCTCTGAACCGCTTTTTAATGGAAAAGATGCTAATTCGAAGGACTAGAACGTTTTCTTTCTTTCTATTTCCAAGCATTCTGGTTTGGATCCAGCTGAGCATGACTGGCGTGGTGGCTGCTAGAATCATCCAGGACATGAAATTTAACTTTAAATTGAATAATTATGTGAGAGACGATCCCAGTTTCACCAAGCTTCCCAGCATTCTGCTAGACCGACTACATATACCACGCTGATCGTCGACCCTTTCGGTTTTCCAAGAAGCTCCGGCATTTCGAAATGGTAAAGAATGCATCGTCTCGACACCTTTGTCGTGGATATCAGGCTATTCTCAAATTCAAGAAGAAGAAGATGATGATACAGAGCTATGTGATAGCATGGCCGTGCATATAGCCATGACGTTGGATGCTACTTATCTGAGAGGATTGCTCACCAAAATTCTATCGATTCTCCAACATGCTGCTTGTCCTGAGAATGTAGTCTTCCATTTCATGGTGTCCGAGCGCCAACGTGATCTCAAGGCTACGCTTCAGGTGACTTTTCCATACTTGCACTTCATATCATATCACTTTGACTTGGGAGAATCATTTACCTTGACTCTGATTTATTTTTTGTGGATGACATTGCGAAGCTAATGCACCCTCATCTCATGGCCCCAGGTCTTAAAAAAACCAAAACAGCTGGCTCCGATGGTACCACTTGCTATAACAGATGGCAATGGGGTATAATTATTTATTTATTTATTTATTATGATGTCATGTTGCCACATGTCAACTCAAATCCAGATACCAAATTCCACAGTTTACATCATCTTCTATCCACCAATAAGTTGTTTACAAAATAGTTTTTTAACAAAATTAAAAAAATATTTTACAAATCCCTAAGTTATACTTTACAAAACAGATTTTAATTTTTTTGATAGAGAGCAACTAATACAAAGTCAAAAGAGTTTGACTTACAATCGATTACAATATACCTGCTGAGGCAGGTATAATAACATAATTTTATAAGATTTAATAATAAGAAATTTTAAATAAAATAATTTTTAAACAAAATAATTTTTAAACTATCAAAAAAAAAAAATATTTTTACAAAAGAATTTATAGAAATTAATAATATAAAATTTTTAATAAAAGAATTTTTTAATTATGAAAAAAAAAATTTAAAATTATATATTACTTAAAACTAAAAAACTTTATTTTTATTGTTTAAATCTTTTTTTTTAAATTTAAATCATTTCTAAAAAAAGACCTAAAAACCAATAAACTCACCTAAAAACCAACAAACCCTAAAACCGACTTAAAAAATAAAATCATGGAGTTAGGAAAAATAATCAATACTTATACTTCATGCCCATGTGGAAATAAAGAGCGAGTCTATTTCACCTTAGGATGAACATGCTTAACAGGTTTGAAACTTGTTCAATTGAAATAATTCTCACGAGGGATCTCCTATCATTCTTAAAATCTGGTGAGATGTTGATGTTCAGCCTTTTCCTATTGGCATGCAATACAACGTGCTAAATATTCTACTGCTTCCTTTGTCATATTAGGCCAAAAGAAATCCTTCCTTGTCATGGGTGTCATTTTCTGATATCTAGGGTGTCCTGAATAAGGTCTTTTGTGTAATTCAACCATAGTAATTAATTTAATATCTTTTGAAGTAGGTACATATAATCTTCCTTTGGTAATAATAACCCCTTTTTATTCATACTATATTCTATTTTAATTTGATTCACTTCATTTTATGCAGTCTTATCTTTTAATTTCTGATATTCTTTATCGATTTTTTTTGCATTTTTAATTTTATCTTCTAAATATTACTCATACTTATTGCTTGTTGTTGGATACAATAAATTTGCATGAGAACTTAGAGCATCCCCCACTTTATTCTATTTTCCTTATATATGTTATATTTCAAAATCATATTCGCTTAAAACTGATAACCACCTTGCTTGCCTAGTATTAAGATTATGTTGATCAAATAAGTATTTTAATCTTATATTGTAAGGCATTAATAAAAATATCCTTCCGATAAGGTAGTGTTGTCATATTTTAAGCGCATAAATGATAGCATGTAATTCTAGGTCATGAGTGGCATAATTCTTCACATGTTCCTTTATCTTCCTAAACTCATACGCTATGACATAATTTTCTTGAATTAGTACTCCACCTAGACCTTCTTTGCATGTGTTCATACATACAAAAAAAAATTAAATGGATCAACAATTTTTAGAATAGGAGTTGTTTTTAATATGTGTTTTAATTTATTAAAACTCTCTTCATATTTTTCGTTCCAATCAATTTTTTTACCTTTATTTTGTGATGAAGTTATAGGGTTCTTAGAAAATTCTTCAATCAATTTACCATAGTAGCTAGTAATCCCCATAAATGATTTTATAGCAATTACGTTCTTTGGAATATACCATTTAGTGATGGCTTTAATTTTATCGGGATCTACTGATATCCCATCCTTAGACACAACATGTCCCAGATACTGAATTATGTCTTTGAAAAATTCACACTTACTAAATTTGGAAAATAATCGTTGTTCCCTTAAGACTTCTAGGATTATTTTTAATTGTTCTTCATGCTCTTGCCTATTCTTAGAATCCAATAATGTGTCATTGTAATGTCCCCAAAATTTGAAAATAATATTTTTTTTACTAGGCTAGTCAATTACTACTTGAACTGGACATTATCTTAATTTATACAGAATGTTTCATACTTTGTTTACTAAACTGAATTGTTGTAAGTTGTTCTTACTTCCTTCTGGTTGTTTTTGCTGAAGTGGTTCTTAGTGTATTTCTATATTGTTGTTATGATACATTGAATCTGAGTTAGATGTTTATGTTATTTATTGAATGCTTCTTATCATGTATTTACATGTATGTGTGTACCGTTATTTTCTTTCTTATTGATTATAATGTTTGATTACTATTCATGAATATTTCTGAGTTAACTTGTATTGTCAAGGGGTGGAGTGGTGAGACTTGTTTCCCTTGTAAAAACACCTAAAAGGTATCCTATTTTACTTGTCGCTATAGGGCTTACTTAGATCTTATTGAACTAATGCATTTATTTCTTTGTTTTGTGCAGGTGCACTTGCTAATGGAAAACTGACTATAATAGTGAAATAAAACATACTGCCTATGCTCAGTACCTCATAGCTTCCATGACGACCATACTTATAGTCCCATCTCAGCAATTATTATTATAGTCATTAGCATTGTTTTTCACGCAAGGTTGGCTTTAATTATGCCTATTTTTCTATTGGTTACCACTATTACTTAAGGTATTAAGACCTTGATTTAATTAAACCTATACTTAACTTTGATATGGTTTATTTGGCATTGTATAAGGCTTACCATACTAAATTGTAACCCTGGGTTGATTAATGTCCTTATGTATAACGTGGAAGGTATTTTTTAAGCCGTTCATGGCATATTACATATTCCATGAATTATGGATTTATCCGAAGTCTTTGATACCATCGTTGGGGTTTAAGGAATGCATGGTGGATATTTGTCACAACGCGTTTCGGTATGACATGAACTATAGACCTTTGGTTTTGATTTCATGTAATGGAGCACATGGTGGCGAATTTAATGCCCCTTGGGAAATAGGGATATCAAGCCCTAAGCTTGGACTATGACAAAGGTATGGGTCATTTATGGGTGAATCCGTGGACCTGGGTAACACTTTTTGGCAAGCGCATTTCGGCAAAAACAGAAAAACGCACCTCGGTCAAGGGCTTGCTAAACCCTTGACCGAGGTTTTATCAATCCCTCGACCGAGGTTTTGTTCATCCCTCGACCGAGGTATTTCTTAACCCTCGATCGAGGTATTAAAACCTCGACCGAGGGTTAATAAATACCTCGGTCGAGGTATTAACTCGGTCGAGGGCTTTACAAACCCTTGACGAAACCTCGACCGAGGGTTTGTTAAACCCTCGTTCGAGGTTTCCTTAAGACCTCGATCGAGTTATATAAATACCTCGGTCGAGGTTCATACCTCGGTCGAGGGCTTAAGAAAATAGACTTAGCCCACATTCAAACAAATGAAAAATTTTATGTGCCTTGTAGAGGTGTACACCCTGCCATTCCTAGCACATAACTGAGCGGAGTTGATACCGATAAATTCACCAACGAATCTTCTATCCATTGAGGTATCATACATGCATTTTGGCATTCATATGAAATTTATTTTTTAATTACTTCTAAAACTTATACTTAGAAAACCACACTGCAACTTCAAAGCAGCTCAAAGAAAAATATGCAGAGTTAAAAATACACATCCAAAAAATTCTTTAAAATGCACACATCACATATCGACGTGTCCTCTTCAAAAGGGTATCTTTGGTTTTTCAATTTCTGAAAAAATAGAAAAAATTGCTTTACGTGGACAAATATGTGTTTAAAACGATGCTGAAATCGAATGTGGTCACTTTCGAAAAATAATAAATAATTGTATAATGCGAAAAAGTTAACAAAAAAATATGCACATCACACTGCATTTTATGTAGATCATGCTCATATATATATATATATATATATATTTAAATTATTAATGTAAGATTGAATTACTCTACGTGGAAACGAGCCACTTATTAGCTTCTTCAAATTTTTAAGGTCACATAGTTCATTAAATGCAAAAATTCACACATTAAATGACATTGGAATATTTTAAAAAAATATCACTATGAAGCCAACATAATATTCTACAATTTGTTTTTTTACTGCAAGTCAAAATTCACATGGCATATATGCGTTTTGAGGGCTTCTATCTAGCACATGAGTAAAAAATCAGGTATTCATCGCCAAATTTGGCCAAAACGTGTTACCCATCTTCATGGAATCACCCTTATGTTTCATTTACGTGAGCTATGTTCGACTCTTTTCTCTGTACTATGGCGCGAAGTTTGGAGTTTGCCTGTGCTTCGAAGCAGGGATGATTTTAAGAACCCCCCCTAGAATTATATGTATAAAAATTGGGCGAATCTCTCCGATATATAGGAGAAGTTGAAGGCGATTTTATCAATAATATAATATGTATATATAAAAAATTTGGCGAATCTTTTATTTTATTATATAATGTTGTAAAATTTTGGTGAATCTTTCATTTTATTATATAATATTGTAAAATCTTGACAAATCTTTCATTTTATTATATAATGTTGTAAAAGATTGGCGAATATTTAACTTCATTATAAAAAATTGTAAAAACTGGTGAATCTTTCACTGATTTATATAATATTGTCAAAATAAAAGAATAAAAACATTAGTCAAATCACATGAATCACATCATCACCAACAGAACATGTAGATTCACAAGTCACAACAGGAAGGTGTTAGTGAAGCACAACTGCACTGACTAGATTCAAGGCAAGTGGGGACTCCACTTGTTATCTCATCCCTTAATGGTCCAACGGACATGTGGGGACCTGAATCTTGACAACCTGATAAACTCATAGAATCATACATTATGCTTGATCTTGGCCTCCACTAGCCAATGATGGTCATGGAGGCTAATACAATTATGCATTGTAATTATGCCAATTGATTATTGCATTAGACGAATGTTGGTCTTGTACCAATAGGTATCCTACGATCAATGCATAGGAACCTAGTGCATAGACCATTTTTCTATTTTCTTATATATGTAGAGCTCATTTAATTTTTTGAATAACGATAAGTATTTACAAAGAAATTATACAGTTAGCCTAAAATAATTGAAAAATTGAAGAAAATTAATTCATGCAACTAAAAGTTAATAAAAGAATATTTTCTCAAATCCTAAAACCAACCTTGATTCAAGCTACAACAAAGGGTTAAATCAAGCATCGAATGAGAACTAGAATCATTCAAAGGAATTAACACAATATTTAACCAAAATACACACAAACTTCAAAAATCGACAAAATGCTTCAAACAAAAGCAATAAACAAACCATAAAAATTTGTCCAGATATTTGTGCTAAACACCAACATGGTTTCATGTACTTGAATGAGCCCATTCTTTCTTAGAGAAACTGTTGTCAAATTAGTTATTTATCATTTAATGTTAGGAAACTATCTATGTGAAGAGATAGCTCCTTGGCCTAGCTTTCTCAAATTCCAGCATCATTTCCTATCAGATACAAGAAAGAGACAATGTAAGAGATAGATATCAAACCATCAATCTTAAAATAAGATGCATGAAGGTAATGTAGCTCAAATCATCAATGTTACAACAAAAAAGTATAATGTAGAATCTATTTTTACCTAAAACATAACCTCAAATTCATATATGGAGATGGGGTTAGGTTTGAGTTCTGCTTTTAGCTTTTTATAGGAGCTACTTTTGGGATCCCACTTTGTATTTTTAGCTTTTAGCTTTTAGATATAATTATAAAAGTCCCAAATCAACATAACAGGTAGGTTATCCCATGTTTCTATCTATGTCCATCATAATAGATGAATACCTTATAAATTGAAGCAGGTATGAACTTGACAGTCATTGAAATACACGCTCTAAGAAAAATCACAAGATACTAGACTACCGATGAATTGGGGTTCGGATTCTTTTTGGAATTCTTTAGGACTCCATAATAATTGAACTGATAGACCAAAAAATGAGGAACAGAGAGGATAGGGACTCTGAGAACAACAGATGAGAGACAAATTCAGCCTGTCCATCCAGCAAATGGTCAGGGAGTCTCAATCCCATCAAAAATCAACCCCCCTACCACCACTTGAACACACATCAGTTTGGGACTGCTTCAAATTTGATCTATCACTATTATGAAGCTACTAATTCATTATTACAGACCTATATCAACATGTCAGAACAACCAGCAGTGATAGCCTACTCCAAATAGGCCTAAAAAAATTGCATCCCTTTCTAATAGGATGAACAGACCTTAGAAAATTTACGGTTCAAACTTAGAGGTCTCACAATGATCACAACTTAATCCAAACATCCTTTAAATAGTCACAGATGAGTTTAACAATTTAACAAGTGTTCATGGTTTAGATCTAGAATCCCACAAGGTTCACAAGACATATATAGAAGCCCAAAAAGTCACATCCCTATCTACAACAGCCCACAAGGTCAAGCAAGGTCACAAATGTCGCGATCCAAGATAGAATCGTCAATACAGTCACATATCAGCCTAGGAAGGTTTAGTAATGTTTAGTAAGGTTTAACAGCCCGATCAAGACTACGACCCAACTCAAAAAAAATCAAAGCAACAGCCTCAACAATATACAAGAATTAAACAATAGAGAATCAGTACCATCAATGAAGTACAAACAACCTCACAATATCTTTGGTTGATAATGACAGTCTTCTGGAAGAATATTTGTCACTAGAGGCTAATACAATTATGCATTGTAATTATGCCAATTGATTATTGCATTAGATGAATGTTGGTCTCATGCCAATAGGTATCCTACAATCAATTCATAGGAACCTAGTGCATAGACCATTTTTCTCTTCGCTTAGCTTTGTAGAGCTCATTTATTTTTTTGAATAATGATAAGTATTTACAAAGAAAATATGCAATCAACATAAAAGAATCGAGATTCAAAAAAGTGAAGACAATTAATTCATGCAACTAAAATGCAATAAAAATATCTTTTCTCAAACCCTGAATCAATGGAAACTGATTAAAACAAATGTTGATTCAAGCTACAACAAATGGCTAAATCAAGCATCAAATGAGAACTATAAGCATTCAAGGGACTAACACAATATTTAACCAAAATACACACAAACTTCAAAAAGCGACAAAATGCTTCAAACAAAAGCAATAAACAAACCATAAAAATTTGTCAATATATTCTTGTTAAACACCAACATGGTTTCATGTACTTGAATGAGCTCATTATTTCTCAGCGAAAGTGTTGTCAAATTAGTTATTTATCCTTTAATGTTAGGACACTATCTATGTGAAGAGATATCTCCTAGGCCTAGCTTTCTCAAATTCCACCATCACTTCCTAAGACTCAAGAGTCCTTAATGTGTATTAGATCATATACAATCTTAGGTGAAATCCAATTTCCAAGTCACATTTTGGCCTTGGTCCTCATTTTCGACATTTTCGACATTTTGGCTCTAGTCCTCATTTTCCACATCAAGTTCATTAGATATATTTGTTATATTGTTTTCTCCCCTTCTTTCACAATTGGATTGCCAAAGCGCTAATGCTCTTTCATATGGAAAATTGTCAACCTCATACTTTGTTACATATAATCTTAAGCATGTATCCACATTTTTATCAAGCTTGTTCCTCAACTTTGACTTCAAGAATGTCTGTGCACTAAACATTCTCTCATCCTCCACTGATCCCAAAATCATGGTTTGACATAAATCTGCTAATTTGAAATATTCTGACATTTTTTCTTGTAACACTTCGCTACCACTGAGCTTAGTCCATAATCTTGTAATTGCACCATATTCTTTACTATCCGACAGAGAAAATTGGTCCCACATTGTTGTACCAAGGCATTGAGATTGATCTGCCATTTTTTCTTTATCTAAAATACCTTGAATATGTTCTCCTTGTATCTCGGCCTCTCGAGAAAAATGGCTTTGCAAAATCTTGATTTTATTTATAAAGTGAGCTTCTAAATTTGTTTCATTTTGACTATGGTCCCAATATTTAGGGTATACGATAGACATGGCCTCCAACAATTCATCTCGAGGAAACCGTTCTCTTACCTCTGATGATTGTGATTTTGCAATTTCTTTCAAGTTGTCTCTCATTGAAATTACAACATCGTGAAATCATTCTCTTGAGACGGATCACTGTTTGGTGGATCTTCCTATATTTTCATTATAATAAAAGGGAACCATATGCCCACGAAATTACATACATAGCATCCCTTTTTCATCAAACTTCCCAAAAAAATCATCATTTTCTATATTGATAATATTCCTCCAATTTGTAAATGCTAAATATGTAAAAGAATCTTCCATAATATACAAATTATCCAATACAAAACATGTTAATTTTCTTGCTCTTGTGTATTCAGCAATATACATCGTATGACTCTAAGCCATCTTCATGAGGTTATTCATTTCATGAAGCATAGGAAGAATTCCAGCCAATGTTAATAATGTCTCTATATCAGTTAGTAGAAATAGAAGAGTTTGATCTTTTTCTACACTTGAGAGATGTTCATACATCACCCCTACCAAGGATGCATATTCATTGAATAGTCTTTCAGTTGGTCCCTTCAATGATATCCATCTTGTATCAACATCTTTCAATAGTTTTTTTCATTTTGTAACACCATCAGAAAAAAATTTAAACTCTAAAAATCATTTGGGACTCCGACAAAAGTATGCATGAACCTCACATACAAGATATTATACCTCTGAAACCAATGAAAAGTTTCTCACTATTTTAAATGCAAGATTCATCGTGTGATCCATACAATGAATACTGAGCATATACAATGAAGCCGAGAGTTGCATTCTAGCACAAAGGCCATTCCTTTGTCCTTGCATTACTGATGCTCCATCTACTCCAATGCATACTAACTTTTTTGCAATCATGGAATGATCCATACCACCAATTTCCTTCAAACTATCAATAACAAGTTCATAAATATTTTTTTCTATAGAAGTTTTGGTCATTTTATGAATTCCAAGTAGATAGGAATGCCTGATATGGTCATTGACCATATAAATGCTCATGCAGATCCATGAAGTATTATCAATAGTCCTAACTTCATCCAAAGATAGTGACAAAAATGTATCATTTGCAATCTTCTCTTTCATATTGTCCTTTTCTACTTGAGCTAGATATTTTCCCCATTCCCAACCACTCGATAAAGACCAATGAGAAGATGGAAAATTTGGCACTTGAATAAAAGATAGATATTTCATCATTTTTGGATAATCTGTCATAGGACGACCATTGGATAGGAGGTGAAATATAATGCTTAATTGTATTGTCTTTGATAAGAAATGTGTTTCCATCATCTTTCCAAATTGAGATTTGATTGTTCCTCCACTTTCCTCAAGTTTTTTCTTATTTAGTAAGAATTCATTATATTTCGCTTCAAATTGGAGATGTCGACATTCACTAACAGATTTCCATCTGGCAGTAGATTTATTCTCATGATTTGCAGTTTTCTTATCATACACCTTCCCAACATGCTTCTCGATTATGTCTAACTTCATCCGTAATTTCACTACCTTTCCAAGTTTCCAACTACATGAAATACATTTAACTTCTCGTGAGGTCTCATTCTCAATTATTGGAGTTATTGGTTCAATACATGGGTATCTTGAGACCCAATCAGCTTTGAATTTTCTCCCTACGTCCCATTGGCCCTTTTTCCTTTTCCGTGAATGCACTGTGTCACCTTGCAATGAAAAATCTTCAACATTTGAACTACCAATTTCAGATGGAAATGCATTTGTCTCACTTTGATCATTAGAGGAATGTATTCTACCATCCATTTTCTGGGTTGCAGATGGATTCTCAAAAGTGTTGACATCTCTCTCACCGATACCTTGCTCAAGAGAGCTTGAAGCATGAATAGGATGTGGATTATTGGACTGAGGCTTTTGAAAATATGATATTACATCCTTTTGTTTTGATGTTTTATTTTTCTTTCCACAATCCATGTTTGACATCTTACATAATATTCCAAAATTGAAATTCCAAATCGATATAGAAACCATAAGTGAATCCTGCATGAGAAAAATGATATAAAATTAATACAATGGCACATTATCAATTTATATTGACCTGACTTACAATGAGTGTTTACATTGACTCTTTCAATGACTTTTAATTGACTCTTTCATTGACTCTTTCAATGAATTTTAATTGACTCTTTCATTGACTCTTTCCCTGAAGGAGGTATAACACTAATACAACTAGAAGGTGTCAATGAAACACAACTGCACTGACTATATTCAGGGAAAGTGGGTACTCCACTTGTTATCTCATCCCTTAATGGTCTAGCGGACATGTGGGGACCTGAATATTGACAAACCAATAAAATAATAGAATCAGAGATTATGCTGCACCTTATTCTTTTGGCAAACAATCCATAGAATTCAAACAAGCATGACATACATCATGCCGTAAAATCACAACATTCATGACATACACATATGTAGACTTTGTTCTATGTAACATAAAGGATCATTGCCTTATATGATGACAAATGTCTCCAATGGTGTGTACTGAATAGGTATATAATGCCCCATTTTTAACACAATATCTATAATTTCTTATTGACCAACTTGAAATAACAAGCATTGACACCACATCAACGAAGAAATGAATAATATATCAATGAATTCTAAGCCCAAGTTGTACAACTTGGAAATGATCCTTTGTATATTTAGCCAAAATTCCTAGCTTTTGAAAGATCCAGATTCCACTAAATGAATCTATGTATTTAGCATAACCTATCCTTTTGAAAAGGAAATTGAGATGCTCTATCTTCATCAAAACACATTAGATAGAACACTTATCCTTCATATTTTCTTTGTTATACAAAGCTAACAATGTATAGAAATTAGAGTAACAAATTATGGAAATTATTTTTTGACAGCACCTTTGTAGTGTACAAGAGATGAGTTGGGAGAAGGCGTCTTGCTACTTTCCCCATATCAGGATAAAATTACTATGTCATATAAGTTGGAGTTTAAACCTACCAATAATGTTTATTGAGTATGAAGCAGTGATAATGTTTATTGTCATATAATGTTTATTGAGTATGAACCCTAATCCCAAGTTCACTTTCCAAATCCTTGTTCAAGAAGTTATGAGCTGCACCTGAGTCTACCGATAATGGCAGTGGTATTTCATTGTTGAGAAAGTTCACATAACACAACTAGTTGACACTCTACCTTTGGTTTCCACTAAGGAACCAATCCTTTTCAAGGACCTCTTTAAGATGAATTGTGCACTTTCATTTTCAAAATACTTTTGCAATACGCGTTTGCAAACAAACTCTGAAGCAATAGCAGTAGTACATATATATTCATTAACTAACAGCTGCTTGTAATGTTTTTATATGCATGGCTGGATGACTTTTAGAGTACCCTAAAGGGGGGTATTATAAAATGCAGACCAAGTATAGGATGGGCAGCAACTAAAAGGGCTACCCTGTGGGTTGATAAGGCATTGGACAAGGCCTTAAAATGGTAGACCGTGGGTAGAAGGAAGTTAGCGTAGTTCTATTCCAGACCTAGAGGAGGGGCCAAGGAACTGAACAAGCATCCCAAGGATGTTTAAGGAGTGGTCATGGGCTGTAGCATATACAACCTAAAGCTTACACTTGTGCTAAAGATGCTAGACTTTGAGCAATTGTTTGAGGTGTAGACATATGCCTAAAAATTTTCCATTGGAGAAGTTTGATCACAAGAGGGTCATCCTGTATCCTATGATAATATGAATCTATAGGATTGCAAGTGGAGGCACCCCATTCATGAAAAATATATGACTACATTTGTGCATTTCCTACAAGCATAGAGGAATTATTTGGGGTAAACCATTCATTGTGAATATATCAAGTCACTAAACAAGCAGCCCTAGGGGAGAGCGCTAAATGCAAGTCTGTAAGGAGACTCAAACACCGAATAATATCTTCTTTTGGAAGGGTTAGTGATCAGTTCCTTAATGGAGTCAATAAGAAGACATACTATATGGACAAATATGAACCTCGTAAATGCAATCAGTAAGTCAACTTCAAGGAAAATCTAGAATGATAATGTTATGCCAAGGTTATGCAAGTAGTTAGCAAAAACATTAATCATCAATTTTATCAAATATTTAGGCATTGCATGAGTCATGACCATCGACTACTATTTATCATCATTCGTGTATAACCATAGACAAATTACAGTGTGGTATGAGTACAAATATGGCAGCCCAATAAATAGTAATAAAGCAATCAGTAAGCAGATGTATCTAGTGTAGTCATATGCATACCCATTTATCCACCATTCATTATTAATTTAAACATAATATAGATGGCAGTTACATGTAATTTAGCAATACATGATATTCAACAATTATTGGCCATTTTCCAAAATATTTATCAATTAGTATTAGGTCTGTCCATAAAATAGAATTCAGTACACATTTGCAAACAAACTCTGAAGCAATAGCAGTAGTACATATATATTCATTAACTACAGCTGCTTGTAATGTTTTTATATGCAGGGTTGGATGACTATTAGAGTAAACTAAAGGGGGGCATTATAAAATGCAGACCAAGTATAGGATGGGCAGCAATTGAAAGGGTATGGGGTGGAGTTACGCTTCTATCAATGCTGCTATGCACTAGTGCTCAAGGATATGGGGTGACTACAAAACATTGAAGGATGCTAGAAGGTGAAATTTTAAAGTAGAACTATAGAATTGTTCAATCCCTCTGGTTCCTAAGGCCTGTGGTTAACAATGGTAAAATTTAGTTGTTTGATTGGTTGTTAACAATGATATACAAGGTGAAAATCCAAAGTAGGATCTATGAAAATTTTCAATCTTTTTTGGGACTAATATATCCTGATTCAAACTATGATATTAATTATTTTCATTGTATTTGTGTTATATGTATGAATGTACAGTTTGTGTTCACAATCGCTTGAATGTCTCACATGACTTACAGGTGGTAACAACTATAGGCCTACTCAATTTTTGCTATGTAGGAGCAATCATACCAAAAGGGGGCAGTTGCACGATGCATCTTAAGAATGGCACCGAAGACACTTGTGACTTTCACTATGTGGGTAAGTGCAAATAAGTTTAAAGAGGGAAGAGCCTGGAGTAGCAATACAACATGAGGTAATCAATTGACTTAGTTCACAAGGTGCAAATTAACCTCGTACTATCACACTTATTATGCTAGAAGAACCACACTAAGGCTAAGAGACGAGCAATAGTTTAATCACATGAGTCAATATAATGCATAGAATGGTGTCCTCCCACAAAAGAATCCAACCACTATCCTTTATAAGAGGAGGCACTGCATGCCAAACCCTTGTGACAATTTAGCATTGGTTAGGCTCTCATAATGATAAGAAATAGGGAAGCTTTCTTTTTTAAGCATAGTAATTTGGTGTTCTATTTTTAAGATTTCAATGGGGTAGAGGAAATATGGTAGGGAATTAAAAAAGAGGCTTCCAATAGAAAGTCAATATCATTTTGAATGTGACAATGGTAGTGGAAAACCCCAATATTCATTAGAAACATATTGATAGGACTCTAGTAGAAGTTTTAGTTAATTTCCGATGGGATGGGTTATATCATCTAGTTTGTCACAGATTTCCATGCAAAGATGAAGACACTCATGGAGGGAGACCTAGGGTACTTAAAATTGCTAGATATGGAGACATATGGTAGAGTAGTATATGAGAGAAATACAAACTTGTTTCCATCCTTTCTGGGAATATAGGTATTATTGTGACCATCATATTGTGTGCAGTAGTCATATTGGTATTTTTTTTCAAGATGAGGTAGTAGCAGAAGGCCAAGGATTTGGTGGAACAAGATGATTGATTTTGAAACATATGTAGAATAGGAATACTAACATACTAATTTCAAGAGTTCTATGGATTGGCCGACACAAGATGAAGCTTCCCTTGAACATAAGCATGACATAATAAGTGACTAAGGAGGAATTGAATATTCAAGAAGAACATGACATAAGTTAGTGATGTGTGAGACATCAACATATTGCTCCATAATGAATAGAATATTAACTACTTGGGGGATATACTGCATAAATGAGTTCAAATTCCTAAATCCATACTATAACCCAAATTGCAGAGAAAATGACCCAAGACAATGTGCTTTGTTCAATGGCAACATAAATTGCTACTAGACATTAATAAGAACATGACTCTTTTCCATACGTCTTTTTTGAGATATATGATTTTTTTGTGTTTTTCATATTATTAAAGCTTGAAAAGGAATAAAATAATGTTATAATATAGGGGAATAAATGAGTGTTGTGCAGAAGCAAACTAGTTCTAAGCACATGGAATATACTGATACATAATGAAAGGAACATGACTATGAGAGGGGAACTCATGCTATGTTTCTTCTTAGTAAATGTTCAACATATTTCTTGTCATCACCATAAAATGAGAACCCAAACATTAGAACTTGACTCAAATCCCCAAGTTGTGAAGTTGAATTTGGGTCAGGATCAGTGATTTCATGCCTTTGTCCACCACTGTACTTTCCTTGTGGACAATGTGTGTTACCCTATGCAAAAAATGCATCCCCACTATCCTCGTAGAAGATTTTCTAGACTCATCATCAAAACCATTATTTTCCTTCTTCTTCCTCTTTTTTTCTTATATGCAATCTCTTCTAAATTTCCCAACCTTGAACCAATTCCTTCATTTTTCCTTTGAATTTTGAGGAGACTTGGGTCTCCCTTGCGATTGGAATCTACGATTTTCCATTTTCTTGTATTTCTCCTCTAATATTCCATGAATAACAAGGCCTCATTGGTGGATTTTGAATCTTTTCACCTCGCCTCCTCTAAGAGTAAAGAAACTATGACCTCATTAAGCACTAATGTCTCTTCTTAAACATTTAATAACATTGAATTAGCGAAATAGAGTTTGATAGAGCTTTAACACTTTCTCTCCAACACTTCAATTCTTCATTTTTCACACGGATAGGTTTACTTCCAAACATTGCAACCCATAGATATCCATTATTCAGCAAACCCTCCATATTAAGCTTCCATGAGTCAAAGTTAGTGCTTACTTAAACTTCTCAAGTTCTACTATAGACATACTTCCCATTACCCTAGAAAAAAATTTCTTTATGTTTAAATTCCGACTCAAACCAAGATTAAATTAAAAAAATCTTGCCCCTAACATCTTGTATATGAGGTGTTGAAGCTCTAATAGTAAATGAAAAGAAGTAAGTAGTATGGAATATCCTTTCTATACTAGTAAAAAAGAGAAGAATGTGTAGAAATCAAAATGCATTATGGTCTGAACAAAAAAATGTGTAAAAATCAAAATGCATTATGCTTTCAAAAAAAATATTGGTCACTTATGTCAACAGAGTTGTCCAACAAGATAAAATACTCAATTAATTTTGGCAACATAACAATAAGTTAAAAACTCTGTCACATACACACTTTCCTTCAAACCTAACACTCAATAAATAACAATAACAAAAATATTAAACCATTTATGGTTTTCCAATTCTACAAATTGGAAACCACCAAAAAATAATTGGTGATTTGTTATTACTTAACATTCCTTGCTTAGTAATGATATTTATTTATTATCTACCTACTCAACATTTATTTTTCTTGGCTACAGCTCAAAAATGAAATGATGATTAGGAGGGATGCAACAACGATGATGATTAGGATGTTTGAAAGGTATATGACAAAAATGTCCCAAAAAAATATTTTCATCAAAATGTACCCAGGTTGCTTGTTGTTCCCATAGTTTAAAAAAATAAAATAAACCTCAATAAAAATAAAATGAACCTCAATAGAGTAACGTGAATCCCATGTGATCTGCAATCCCATTTGAAACTTTTTTAAAATTGAACTACCAGCTATTGATGTCAGCTAGTGTCTATAAGATGGCAACAAGTTTTTCTTTCTCATTATAGACTTATCAAAGAAGTTGTCAACCAAAACAATAAAATATCATATGCTTTCAAAATTCTTACGTAAACATGACCCTTGAACAGGGGGATAGTAACAACAAGGGTATTGTGTCCTCTCTGTTGTCCACCTTTTTATCATCACCGTCTATCAACCAGACCTGGAAACCCAATGTGTTGTATAAATCAATCCCACTAGTTTTTAGGGTTTCAGTTAAAAATAGCAGTGTGGGTGTTCCATGGCTCCAAAAAAATCCAACTGCCACCAAAGAGATATTTGCCATACCATTGTGAGTCTGGTGATCGGGGTAAGATTTTCTATATTAGTAATGTGGCTGACGTTGCATCCCCACAAGCCAAGATACTACATAGACTATGCCTCCCTCTCACAGCTAAGCATTATAGACAAAATCCTGAATGACAGAATGGATTTCAACATTACGGCTAGGAAACCTAATGGAAAAATGGGCATATATTACCATAGAATGGAGTGGAGCATTTACTATGAAGGTGAGAGGATTGTGACTAGATATGAACCTCCCTTCCATCAAGGCCACAATAATACTACCTTCCTAAGGCCTATTTTAACTGGGTGTAACTATGTCATATCGAAAGAAGATATTGCTAGGGATCTGGGGGCTTTAGATCACCATAAATCGTCCAGGGGCACATTGCAGGTGAAACTAAAATTGCATACCAAAATTCGTTTCAAGTTTTGGTTCTGTAAGTCCTGGATTTTGAAGCTAAGAGTACAGTGCCATAATCTATATGTCAATTTTCATCAGAATAATAGCCATGGAGGTAATTCCTTCAACCACACAACATGCAACGTGCATATCTAGGTTTTCTCTTTGTTGTAGGGCACCTGAAGCTCAATTATGTGTATTATGTTTCTATTAGTTTGTATTTATTTGATTCGATTCGTGTGTCTTCATTCCATACTTCTACTGGAATATTGTACAGGAAGGCCACTCTTGCTTGCCATAATATAAACTATTCTCCATTTCTTATTAAGCTCCAGTTTCCCAAACCTGTTTAGTAATTGAAGTTTGATTTCAATGGGTTTGGTGATCCTTTTTATATTGAGATTAATTAACTTCACAGTTTGGGAAGACACAAGTAACCTAAATTCTATTTTCAATACATTGATTCCATCTTCAAAGAATTTATGTATGCATCTTTGAAACTACACAGGTCTCCAGAGTTTCGATCCTTCTCCCTGGGCCATAAAAAAATAGAAATAAAAACATGGTTGTCGATGGACAGGGTGTAATCCACTTTGGATAATCATCGTTGACTTGACTGAGGGGCCTGATTAGTACAGCTTTGCATCAGTAAAAGACTTCCCTGAGTTTGTCTCCCTCCACACAATTTTAACTAGTGGGCCATGTTTTATAGAAAATTCCATGAATTTACAGTATTCTGTGAGCTTTCCCATTTACTTTTAAATCGACAAAAGACATCAATGTCTTGCAGAATGGGATTTACAGTATAGCTCGACCACAATAATAACGTCTTCTAGTTCTATTTATGATTTTAAATGGTTGTCGGGATATATTATTGAGTAAAGACTATAATTATCCTTCCCCCTATCGTAGCAGGAATGGGGAAAGCGCTACTTACTTAGTGGGAACATCTCTCACAAGATAGTGAGCAGATACACCCGCTGTGCCCTGTCTGACTGACCAAGCCCCATCACCGTACAAATTTCACACTAAATAGGTCACCCATCGCAAACATATAAAGGTTCATAAAAAAGATAGATATTTGCTTGATTTTCCACTTATAAGATTGGCAGGATTTTCCAGCATCAAGAAAACTAAAGCTATAATAATCTAAAAGGAGAAACCAGGCCATTAGCTATCACTCAACAGAAGAGAACTCACTAACTCCTGAGGTGGAAAACCAAAAGATTTTTTTCCAGTTGTTCCTTTGAATAAATCGTGGGATTGAAAAGTGAATATACTTGAAAAGAAAAATAAAAGGAAAAGCGAATAAATCTATGAATTTGTACCATGTGCCTTGGCAAATAATTGCTAATGAGCTCCATGGCTCTTGATTACTATAACTTACACCCAGAATAAAAGTTAAAACCAACAGAGTGCCAAAGAATAATATCCAGATTCCAATTTGGAAAATCCAATCAAGCTGTGGTCTAGAAACAAGGTTGAGTGCTCACAGCAACTAACCTGTAAAAATCTTGCAAATAAAAGAAGATTCAAGAAAATAACCTATAAAAATCCTGCACAGTGTAGATAGAAGAAACTTTCTGAAATTGCTTCCCAGGAATCCACTCAGCCTGACAGCCACTATAAAGACCGATTTGCAATAGAAATCAAGCTTGATGTTGAGCCTGGTTCCCGACTCTTTCACTATCATATAGGTAGAAAACATCCCCACTTCAGTAAATTTATGGACCAAATCCGGTGAAAAAACTTCCCCAATTGATTAAATCTCACATTTTACTCAAATAATTTCCCACAAATCCAAATCCAGAATGAACTATGTCCAATTTACCCCAATCAAGGTGGAAGTAATACCAGTTTACAGAAATATTCATAAATCCCGGCGAAATAGAAAAATTTTAATTGTATTATCCATAAATCTTGGGCAAAATACCAATTTTTCAAACTATTATCCATAAATCCGACGAACAATCTTCATTTCTCCTCCCAATTGGAAAAAATTGGGCGAATTTGGGAAAATATCTCCTGGCAGACGGAAAAATTCAGGCGAATGTGGGAAAAAATAAATAATTTCGTGGGCTAATATTCTTTTTCTAGATTTTCCCTAAATCGGGATGAATGGGATTTACCTTGGCATAGATATATACAAAATAAATAATGGGCGAATATATTAAATAAAATAATAACATTTTAATATAAAAATTCACCCACCTTTTTTTTGATAACCCTTAAAATTCGCCATTGGGCTATAATTCACCCCTAAAATCATCCCTGCTTCGAAGGTATGTCCTTCGATCTCGTTTTACTGCACTTGTTTTATGGTTTCAGTTTGGATTTTTTGACATACTCCTCAACCTTCATTCTGGTTTTTTGTATATTGTAGGGTCCTTACAGTGTGCCTCACGGGTCTTCTAAGCGGCCAACGCATTAACCATTATGGGTAAACCTTGTTGTAAACAAGTTAGAACTCATTTCCTATTGTGTGTGGGTGTTTTGATAGAGCATGAAGCTCATCATTGGATGAATGTGTAGTTTTTGTTTTAGGGTTTGTGACTGTAATGGTCTATCCTTAATTATTATAAACCATTGAGAGATGCGATTATAGTTTGGGGTTTTGGGTTGGGTTGGCACCTTTGGGTCGAGAGTGGCGTGGTTCAATTATGTAAGGAATACTTTGATTTGGCCATGGTTATTATTTTATATTTGTGCATTTTTTTAATGATGTTGGTTTTTGGTAAATGGTGATAACAACATTTCTTAGAATGGTGCATTGGCCAGGGAATCTAGTCCACGTGTCTCACTAGCTCCAAAATTACTCTTCCTTTCCCATGTAAGTTACATTTCTTCCCAAATTCAACCTATGATTCCTTTTCACAAGTGTATTATCCTTCTAACTCATACAATAACCTTTAGGCTTCCCATGGATTCAACATTACAAGAGGAGGATGCCATGTGGCACAAAATTTCTTGCTTGTGTGGGATGTATAGTCTCCATGTGTCTCCATGCTCCATTTCCACTTCAATTTTCTCTCTTATTTTTTTAATAAGCTACATTATTAAATATTTATCTCATTCTAATGTCTAAACATCATTTATTAGCTCCCTTATTAAAATTCCAAATGTATCCATCTAACCTAAGGAACTTGTAGGATTGATGGAATTATCCTGCTATGCATTTATTTTCTCAGAAGGTACATGAATGATATTATAACTTAAATATTATTTTTAGGGATGTATTATGACCCCCAATTACTTTTGAAAATGTGTTTAATTTTCTATTCAAAGTAGGAGTCTTTACTAGCAAATTGGACCTCCAATTCCTCGTGGGTAATTGTTGGTAATGGCTTTTCAAATGGTCCCAAAGTCACTCGAATTTCAGAATAGAGGAAGGGGATGTGTAAGATAATTTTTCAAATTATCATATGATTCATGTCTAATTTTATACATGCTATTATTACTCTTTCCAAAAGAGCTCTGAAATCACAATTTCAACCCTTGGGGAAAATGCACCAAATCTTCTCCCAATGCAATAAAAATGAGTAAAATGGCTTCAAATGATTAAGTAATGAACATGAGACTTGAAAAACACATTAATTAAATTCCATTCATCATAAATTTATCATATATACATTCATCCATTTTAAATAATAAGAATTACCATATCATATATCAAAATAGAGTGGAAATGGGCACTGTTTGCTCATTAAAAGTCATTTTGACATACAACTTTTGGCTATTTAGAATTGAAAATTTATTGGAATGAATAAAATACAATATTTAACTGATTAAAATCATAAATATATCAGTAATATCTCTCACAAAGAGTACATGATCTCATCCTAGGTGCAATCCCTCCATGAGCATGAATATGGAAAGAAAACTCGAAATGGTTGATAAAGAGTGCTGAAATAGAAAAATCCAAATGATTTCCTGTATATTACACCTGAAAATAAGAATCCATTAAATATTATTTCAATACCTAAGTGGCCTCTTAAAACACCAACTTGGGTGGGAATCTTTCACCCTCGAAATTGGGTAAGGCAAGAAAGTTAGTCATCCACTAGCTCTCACAATTCACAAATGAGAATTTATCAAATGATCAAAATATATTCTTTTGGTTTATTCCAGTAACTTATAAAAATAATTAGACTTATAAGTTTCCCAATCCATCCATAAACTCAATCCAATTCATATTATGGTGTGGGATCATCATTTTCCATGTGTCCCCTCTTTCCTAGCCTTCCACCTTCCCCAAATTTGAGTAGGATCCCATTGAGATTCCCCAACTCACATGTGAGCTCTATTGGAGTTTATATTTCAACCTAACATGTCATATATGTAATGTTTCATCCTTAAAACATAATTTGTTTCATAGGTGTCATAACATCTTCATCAATGTTGTCATAGAGCTAGGCAATCTAGTCTAAGTGGCTCACTAGCTCAAAAATGACTCTTCCTTTCCCATGTAAGTTACATTTCTTCCAAAATTCAACCTATGATGCATATGGACAAGTTTATTAGCCTTGTAACTCATCCAAGAACCTTTAAGATTCCCATGGATTCGAAATTGCAAGAGGAGGATGCCATGTGGCACAAAATTTCTAGCCTGTGTGGGCCCCATAGTCTCCATGTATCTCCATGCTCCATTGACACTTCAATTTTCTCTTGTATTTATTTAATAAGCTACAATATTAAATATTTATCCCATGCTAATGCAGAAATATAATTTATTAGCTCCCTTATTAAAATTCCAAATGTATCCATCCAACCTAGGGAACTAGTAGGATTGATGGAATTGTCCTGGTATGCATTTATGTGAATGGGGACATTACACACTATGTATTGGAAGCAACCCCATTCAGTGACAAATGTCATTTTATGTCAATATTCCTTTGTGATTCTTATCTAGTGATAACCAAAAAATCCATCTATAAAAGAGTACGTCTCCTAATCCCCTACTCCTTCAAGTACATCATCTGTGAATGGTGTCGAAAATGGATCATCCACACAAGAATCATTTAGTTTTCTTCGTTCGATACAGATTTGTACTTCACTGGTTTTCGTGTCTTGTACCACCATAGGACTAATCCATTCTGATTCTTCCATTGGCTCAATTATTCCATCATGGAACATCCGGTCAAGCTCAGCCTTGACTCTTTATTTTTATTGTGGATTCAAGAGATACGGCATATATATTACTAGTTTCACATCTGGATTTAGTGGGATTTTCATCTCCCCTAAATCACCCGATATCCCCTTCATTTCTGAAAACTTCGTCGAAAATAGATCTTGAAATTCATGAAAGATATCCATGATATTTTCCATGGTCTCTTCATCCGATTAATCCATAACATTTGAAAATTTTGGGTTCTCCTTCATTCCAATGTTTACTTTTCTAATATTCAGCAGCCGATTCATGGGACTAGTCGATATATCTGGTGTTGCGACATCCCTAGTCCCTTCTGTTTTTGGAAGATTGATATTATTCATATCATAGTCATCCTCAAGTCCTCCAAACACATTGTAACATTCCATAATTGATTGCATGTGGAAGTGCACATGTGGATATGCAACTGGTACTACCTTTAATAACACATCCTTGATGATCTGAAGAACATTGTGGACATCGAGATTACAATTCATGAAACTAAAGGTATGAGTAAAGAAAAATGTCAGATCCTCCCAAGTGGTTATTTCTATGTGAAACACTGCCGATACATACCACAATTGTAATGTCCATTTTTTAAATTTTTACCAAAATGCCCAATTTTCCAATTTTTTCACAATTTTGGCTCTTGACTAGTTTTAGCGTCTTGGTCTCCAAATCAGCCCAATTGCTCCAAAATATTCATAGAATGTGTATGAATTATATAATAAATTAATTATTATTTTGATGGATCTATTATGGCCCTCCAATCACTTCTTCAAGTCTGTACTAAATTTTGAACAAGATAGATGATTTTACTGGCAATTTTAGGTTCAAATCCCCCCTAGGGTAAGTGGTAGAAATGGCTTCCCAAATGTGTAGAAACCCACTCAAATTATTAAACTGAAGCAGGGTATGCGTATAATACATTATTATAGACTCATATTCATAACCAATCTACCTCCCATGGGTGTTATCACTTCTTTCAATCAGATATAAAAAACTAGTTTTGGACCCTTGGGGAAATGAGGTGTGGTTTGCTCCAATCGCTATGAAATTAGACCCAATGGAAAAAAATTATCAGGTAATAAACATGAAACCCATAATATACTTTAATTATAGTCCATTCATTAATAAATCATTTATATTTTATACATCCATTTGAATTCATCAAGATTACAAGAGTTTACAACAAGGTAGTGGGGAAATGGCATTGTTTCTTCATTATTGAGCAATAATACATGAGATTTATTGTCCTCTCGAACTATAATATTTCTGAGATTAAATATAATATAATTTACATAATAATAATAAATACTGGAGCAATATAATCTCCCTCAAAGATATGGATATCTCACCAAGTGCGCCTCACTCCATAGAGTTGAAATATGGTGAGAAAACTTGATACAAAAGGAAGAAAAAATTGAACTTGATATGTCCGTGAGCTATTTTATCTTGCACCTATAACTTATGACTCCATTTAATATCCTTTAAATACCTAATTGGCCTCTCCAAACATCAACTAGGATGGGAATCTTTCACCCTCAAAATTTTGCTAAGGCATGAACTAGTCATCCACTAGCTCTCTCTCTCTCTTCACAATAACAATTTTCACAAATGATACAAAGGGACTTATCATGGGGTATACCTACTTTTTATAACCATTATATTTCTTCTAAGCTTCCAAATCCATTGATAAACCAAATTTAAGTCGAATTGGTGTGGCTTCTCATGCTATGACATGTGGCCTCTCTCTTCACCTTCCCTCTTGTCCCAAATTCGAGTAGGAGCCTCTTGGACTTCTCCAACTCCCATGAGAACCCTCTAATATTCTCTATTCAGGAATGACATGTCAGATCTCAGCCTTCATATCTGACTTGTGTCATAACTATCATAGAATTTCCATCATTGGTGTCATAGATGTCATAAATGTAAGGGGAATCTAGCCAAGTGTCCATGAAAATCCCATTTGGCTCTTCCTCTCCCCATGTAAATTACAATTCATACAAAATTTGAAATATGAAATATATGGACAAGTATGTTAACCTTATAATCCATCCAAAAACATTAGGCTTCCCATATATTTGAGATTGCAAGAGGAGGATGCCATTTAACATAGGAATTCTAGCTTGAGTGGGCCCCATAGTCTCCATGTGTCTCCATTCTACATAGAAATTTCATTTTTGAATTGAATTAATTTAATCAAATTAATTAAATATATATTTATTCCTTCTAATTTCTAAACACCATTTATTATCTCCCTTATTAACTTCCCAATGTTTCCACCCAACCTAGGGAACTTGTAGGATTGATGGAATTTTCCTGCTATGCAATTATTTGAATGGGGACATTACAGTCCTCCCTACCCAATATTTCTTGAACTCAAGAAATTTCAGATTTGTATGCTGCAAAATATTCTCCTCTTCCCATGTGGAATCTTCAATCGGTAGATCCTTCCATTGCACCAAGTATTCCTTGATTGTTCTGCTCCTCAATCTTATCTCCCTTGTGTTCAAAACCTTTTCTGGAATAAGTGTGAGATGTCCTTCATCATCCAAATGAGGGAGTGTATATGAAATGAAAATGTGCTGACCAACAGATTTGTTGAGACAAGAAACATGAAATACATTATGAATTTTACTACCTTCCAGAAGTTCCAACTAATATGCTACTTCTCCAATCTTTTGGATTACCTTGTAGGGCCCATAGTACCTTGGCTTTAGCTTTTCTACTCCATTTATTTTGAGAGATTTTTGTTTGTATGGTTACAATCTGAAATACACTAAATTAGAAACCTAAAAGGTCCTTTCCTCTCTATGTTTATCTGCATATTGTTTTTATTGATTTTGGGCAACATGCAAATTGTCTTTTAAAAGATTTAAAATTTCTTGGCTTTCTTGCACCCAATCTTTATATTTAGGAGCTCTACTATCACCAAATATAATATCAGATAATGTTAGTGCATCATAACCATATAATTATCTGAAAGGAGACATCCCTATTGACATGTGAAAGGTGGTGTTGTAGCAAAACTCACCAAGTGTAGCCATTTTGTCCAATGTTTTTGTTGTTCTCCCACATAGTTTCGAAGGTACCCTCCCAACCATTTGTTAACCCTCTCTATTTATCCATTAGTTTAGGGATGGTAGCTTATACTTAGAGACAAATGAGTTCCCACCAATCTGAAAAGTTCTTTCAAAAAATCACTCATGAATCTACCATCTCTATCACTCACAATGCTCTTAGGGAGCCTGTGCAATATGAATATTTCTTTTAAAACAAGGCCAGCCACTTGTGCAACACTAAAAGAGAATGTAATAGAAAATAAATGAGAAAACTTATTAAATATATCCACTAGCACATATATGAAATCCTTAGTCAAATCAGTGAGTGGAGAAGTCAACTTGGAGAACCCTTTCACAAACTTCCTGTAATATGCACATATTCCAATGAATCCTCTTAATTCTGTGATGATTTTCTATTATGCACATTCGAACATAGCCTTGATATTTTCCATGTTCACTTTCACTCCATATTTCCCAATAATGTGCCTAATATATTATAGTTCTTTCATCCTAAATTCACATTTAGACATCTTAGCATACAAAGATTGTTCTTGCAAAGTTTTCAACACAATCTATAGGTGTTGCAAATGCATTTGCCAAGTTTTACTATAAATTAGAATATCATCAAAGAAGACTAAAACAAACCTTCTATTCTACTTGAAAAATATTCTATTCATACATGTTTGAAATGTAGAAGGAGCATTAGTCAACCCAAATGGAATAACAAAAAAATCAAAGTGACCATAATGACATCGAAAAGTAGTCTTTTAAACATATTCCTTCTTCATCCAAATTTGGTGATAGGAAGATATGAGGTCAATTTTGGAAAATTAATTAGCTCCAAATAGCTCATCCATTACCTCATCAGTCCTATTAATAGGCTATCTATTCTTTATTTTCTTCCTTTTCAAAGCTCTAAATTCTATACACATCCTCAAAGTTCCATCTTGTTTTGTTTACCGACACTATTGACGAAGCATAAGGGCTAGAGCTTGGTATAATGAGTCCCAACTCTAATATTTCTTGAATGGAATTCTTAGTCTCATATATGAAATTATTTGGATGTCTATAATGTGGTATTTGAATGGCTGAAGTATCCTCCTCCAAAACAATGTTATGCTCAACCCCCCTATCAGGTGGTCTACCATGTGGAAGATCTCTAAAAACTTTTTCTTATTTGTGCAAAAGTGTCTCTATCTCCTTTGGTTTTTAAAAAACTCTTATTTTTGGCTTGTGAGAGGTGATATAACATTCATCATACAATTCTATATCACCATGCCTCAATATAGATATCATACTATTGCAATTTACTACATGTTTTGGGTAAGTGTGTTTCCCTCTCACAACCCTTAGTACACCTGTTGAATCTTGAAATTTCATTTCAGGAATTTGATAATTTACTGAATTCTCTCCTATAGAATATAGCCATTGCACTCTCAACACTACATTAGTATCAGCAACATCAACCACATAAAAATTATCAACAAAAGTATAGTTACCTATGGTGACTTGCAGCTTTGGAACCCATGTTTTGCATTGCATTGTGTTGTGACCTCGAATGACAACTGTGAAGCGATCGAATGGATCACTTGGTATCTTTATTTTCTTGACCATCACTGCATCAATCAAATTATGTGTAGCTCCTCCATCTACCAAAACTGAATATCTTTGTCCCAATAGCACACCCTTCCATCTAATAGTGTGATAGCGAGGCACTGCGGAAAGTTCTACCATTATTTCTTTGTCCAGTGAAGGCTGATTTTCTTATTACTTTTCTTCTTCAGCTATTGTCTCATATGCCTCCTCTTGATATGAAATTTGAACTTCTTCATCCATACCCCCTTCATACTCATCATTATCATAAAATACTTCTATGTATTGAGCTTTTCCTTTAGCACATTTATGCCCCAATGTCCATGGTTGGAAGCACGTGAAGCACAATTTTTTCCTTCGAAGTTCATACCTGTTTTGTCCTTCTTTATTATTCTTTTCAAATGTATCTCTTTGGAAAAACTTCTTATCAGGTGCATCCTTTCTCCAAGGATTTCTTTCAAATCTGAATTTACGCTTGGGAGGAAATCTTGTTCTAGGAAGCACGTTTTGAAGATCTCTAGTCAAGCTCATTGCATCATTTAAGTTAGTAGGTGTTGATGGGCATATTTGACTAAGCCCACAATGGGGGAAACAACCCAGACCGGGATCCTTAGGACAGGCTCCAAGCTGTTTGGGATGGTTTTTCCCGACAGGTTTAAAGGCTCTGTTAGCTTGGAAATTTAAAAGTCTAAAGGTTAAAATTAATGCTACTGATTGTTATTCGGGCCTACACTTAGGATTACCAAGGTTAATTCTTATTATATATTACAGGATGACAAACTGTTATATTTAATCTACTTAAAGCAGTTGATTATAAACAGAAGAATAGAAAGATAAAAATTAATAGAGTTAATACCCTACAGCGATGTATAATATACACAGTGTACAATAATTACAACAGAAATAATCTAAATGTTGGTAATTCCTATAAAAGGATCTGACTCAAATAGATTTTTTGAATAATATAATAAAAAAAACTTAAACACATATTATCCTAATCTACCCTCTATCTTGATCAGGAGCAATGAAAAATTTAACCTGTAATCGATTTATGCTGACAAGGACACTGTATGCAAACATTTGACAATATTTAAAGAAATTTAAATATTAACAAAACCATATAGAAGTTGTTACACATTATATAACAACGATATCAATCATTAATTACAGAACATGACATATCAACAAGATCGGAAACAGTAACAGTCGATACTTGTAAATAATATTTGCACAATTCTTCAAGGAAATTATCACAAACATTTATAATATAGAAAAATGAGTGGCAAAACCGAAAGATATTATAAATCATATGTAAATTATAAAAACTGTATATATGTATTAAACATCACCAGTCCAAACGCTGTAGCTACTAACAGTTAACTGTCTCGAGTCACAGATAGATCGAACAGTGGTCTTGTCCTCCTTTTCCCAAACTATCGACCCCCTATCACTTATGCTATCAGCCCTATAAATACATTTTAATTTCCCAAAAATAAAACCTTCTAAGAGCTGGAGATAATCAACATTGAAATCCTTAACTGATTTCGCATAAAAATGACAAGTGGGAACATGTCATTTTTCAGCATATGCGCGAATACTCAGTCTATAACAGGAGATCGAGGACACAGATAAGGTAACGACACCTAGAAAATAGTCCCTGGAAGATCAATTTGCTTCCAGATATAGAGGGATCATCCATACAACCAAAATCATCAAAATAGGGGAAGGAAAATATTCATGATACCACCTGCGATGCAAAAAGAAACATAATTAAAAGGTAATTAAAATAGAAAAACAAATAAAATAATTAATAAACAATTTCACACTCATCAAATACCTATAAATAAAACTTGATCATCAAAACTTCAAACCTGATATCAAAATAACACACCGCTAAAGCACTACAAATTTACCGGAGCATTAAAGACCTGGATATTCACCCCACTTGAATGACTCGGTGAGGGAGCCCTGAACTACATGAGTGCAATCTGAGCGTTAAGCTCACAAACCTTTTCTTCATTCTTGTCATTTTCATCCTGCAATTTGAGAACCCTCCTAATCAACTTATTCTTATGATTTCTCAATCGGAGGAGCTGTTGATCATTCGCATTAACTTTCTCCTTTAACATAGCATTTTCAGTCTTTATTAAATCTCGATTCACTGCCATCTCACCTACCCTATCCTCCATACAATGAATTTTATCCAACAGACGATTAATAAAGAAAGGATGAGCCATATCTGCAACACAATAAACACCAGGTGAATTTGCGTGCACAGGCTTTTCTTTAGTCGGAGCACTAACAAACAAATCCTCTTGCACCTCTTTGTCGAGCATAGGAACATCCTTATCAATAACAGGAAGAGTCTCATTGACAGGACTCGAAACAACTTCAGGCTAAATGACATTATCATCAATAGGCGAAGAGATATCAAATTCTTCTTCATCTAAAGCAACAGTTTCCACCTGAACCTTGTCAATCACAGGGGTTTTGACAGAAGTAGTTTTCTCCATGCTCCTGGTGAATCTGCCAACCAATTTAGCCTTGGGCTGATTTCGTCCACGATTGCCAATTTTATCAATACTATTTTGGGGTGTAATTGGTGACAAAGGTGAAACTCTCCTCACGTGCTTAGACCTTAACGGAGTGTCAGTGCTTTTGATTGGATTGGCCATGGGAATTTTGCAGGGTTCAGGGCTCATACGGCCAGGACTTGACAAAGGTTTGCGCAGAGAAGGGACTGAGACTAAACTCGGATCTTTGTGTTTGCTGCAATCATCAAGGTTGTCAAACATGCAGTGACAAAACGAGGAAAAACCGTTGGACTCTACAAATTCCTCCCATGACCGACCCAACTTCAACAACTCACTATCAATCAACATGAGAACCAACCCATGATGAAAGAGGCCGTGACTGACGTGTTTAGGGCCTTTTTTGGTCGCATTGGACATTTTGAACAGGATATGTAAAAGATAATAAGGCAAATTTAACGGAAACCCTATAAAAATAGACATAAGCCGGAGGTGATATGCATACGCTGACGATAACCGACCTTCACAGGTCAAGTAATGGTGAATCAAATCAAGGACATGATGCCATTCTTCCTTGAAATACTTACGGGTCACTCCAGTTCGAAAAGAGACTTCCTGAGCAGGGTTTTTAAGTAACTGCCGCCATTCTGTTATATTCATCTTCTGGTATTTGAACCATCTCTGACCGGTCAGGGACAAACCTTTTGTGGCCGCTATTGACCGTTCATCAACTCGAAACCAAAGATCACCAACTTCTGCTTGAAAATCAACTAGGGAGAGAGAAAAAACCCTAGTAACTTCAGGGTTCGAGTCAGAGAATTTATTCAAGAACGGCATCCACCCTATATCCTCGACCTTTACTGCGAGCTCAGAGTCCGAATTTAACAAGGTCATTTCGCAGGGTTCAACCCTTACTACAGGTGCCATCACTGGCTAAGTCCAGGTGCGTAACCGCATGCAAAATAGATACCAGAGCTCGTCAAGAGACAAAACACGAGATCGTGAGCACTTGGAATAAAGGCTAAGCAAAAACAGGTGATGAACATGATAAGCCATGCATAAACGCAGGTTATACCCCTACGGGTTTGGCATGAACGAAGACATCGGCACTCGGAGTGGTAATCGATTGATGACACAAACGATGGTCGAAGACCCTAAACAACTGATATTATCATGATTTACCCTGAATTGAATGACAGGAGGCACTTCGCTGTACATAGAACAGGTGTGCCATTAACAGGCATCCACGACGAGGGATACGTACCAAGACGTAGACGTGATAGACAGGTCAAGTACCAGCGCCATGATAGCATGCTGGCTTCGCAATAGGTGAATCAGGATAGAGGCTGTGACATAAATCAACCCAACGATAACCATAATACATGCACCCCTACCATGGATTCGACCTACCTTTTAAAGGTGGCGGATAAATAATCATAATTACAAACCATTAAATCAAGAATCGACTTTTCAAAACATACCATATAATAATGATCGGTGTAGATATTCGTGGTAATGTCAACCATGGTTTGAGAACTTAGGAAATGTCGGAAATGGTTTGTAACACATTTGTCTTACGTACTCTAGGTCTTGACCAAAATCACCACGAACCAACCATTGATAATATTTGAACCCTAGCAATAATTATAATAACAAAATCAACAAAATCAATTCGTAATGTTTTGGATTAATTTCTAGATTAGGATAAGAGGGAGGATATAGAAATCATTAATATTTATCCTTAATTGCAAACCCAAAAACAAATAATAACTCATTAGTGATGATTTTGTTAAATATTCTATAGTTGCAAAGGTTGCTTTAAAAACAACGAATTTCCCCAATTCAGTAGCTGACAAAATGGCATTGTTTCAGTAGCTGTAATTATTCTTTATTTTGCACTGAGAAATTTGAACATTTCATCAAACAAAATAGGATTTTGTTAGATGAAATAATGCCTTTTAAAAGGCTGTTGAGCTAGGGCACAACAGTATGATTGTGGGATTTGAAAGAACCTTTTAAGTGATATGCCAAACCTTTAGTGAATATAAATACTAAACTTCCCGTATATATATTAGCCACCTTAACTGATAATATTTGGAATTCCAACATATACTCAATAGGAGTCCCTACTTGCTTCAATTGTACTAGTTCTTTTAAAGACAATTCTGGATCTTTTTGCTCAAACATTTCTAATACATTGTCAACAAATTCCTGATATGTTTTAAACTAATCATGACCCAAGGTTTTCATTCCATGGAACCACAATTCATTGGCATCTCCATCCAAGTGCAAAATATCCATTTTTAAAGCATCTTCTTCCACCATTGGATTTAGCTGAAAATACACATCCAATTTTTGCACCCAAGTGTTAGCGGAACTTTTAGATGAACCATAAAAAGTAGGAAGTGGCACTTTACCTATGGCACAATTCAATTCTTTGTTTTTGTGTAGAGACCTATTGTCCTCCTTCTTTGTGAGTTTGTTTTCCATGGTGAAGTACAACTCATATGGTATACTTCTCCTACACTCTTAATCCAATTTAGCCCATTCTTTTGTTATTGTATCAATTTCAAATTGAATGTTAGTCTCTTCTTTGGGAATAATAAATTTAGGTGCAGTAGGCCTTGGTGTGCTCTGAAATTCATGGTATCTATTATGAGGTCCTTTTCATGAGAAAATGTGCTCACCCATTGTATTCTTTTTTGTTGATTGTGAACTACCACTATCTCCTATTATCCCTTTGCTTCCCATTTGACTAGCCATCAATTCGAATCCTTTTTCTATCTGTTGGGTCATGTCTAACATATGTTGGGTCATTCACTTGGATATTTTTTCAAACAAGGGTTTTATAATTTTTAGATGCTCCATTTTCTCTTTAGTTTAGTCTTCTCCCTCGTGAGCCATAGATTTAGTCAAAGGTACCTTTTTTTCTTCTAGTTCTTCTTCTACAAGCCAAGCACTTTCCAATTTAGATTCTAAGGGTGGTGGTTTATTGTTTTGAGTTTTTGTTAACACCATCAACTGAAAATACCATGCTCTGATACCAATTGTAATGTCCCTTTTTTAAATTTTTACCAAAATGCCCAATTTTCCAAATTTTTCATAATTTTGGCTCTTGACTACTTTTAGTGTCTTGGCCACAAAATCAGCCCAATTGCTCCCAAATATTTAGATAAGGTGTATGAATTATATAATAACTTAATTATTATCTTCAGGTATGTATTATGGCCCTCCAATCACTTCTGCAAGTCTGTACTAAATTCTTAACAACATAGATGATTTTATTGGCAATTTTGGGCTCAAATCCCCCGGGGGGTAAGTGGTAGAAATGGATTCCCAAATGTATAGAAACCCACTTGAATTATTAAATTGAATCAATGTATGTGTATAATACCTTATCATAGACTTATGCATAAACAATCAACCTCCCATGGCTGTTATCATTTCTTTCAATCAGATATAACAAACTAATTTTCGACCCTTGTGGAAATAAGGTGTAATTTGCTCCAATCGCTATGAAATTCAACCCAATGGGAACAAATTCTTAGTTAATGAACATGGAAACCAGAATATACCTTAATTACAGTCCATTCATTCATAAATCATCAATAATTTATACATCCATTCGAATCCATCAACATTACAAGAGTTTACAACAATGTATTGGGGAAATGGCACTGTTTCTTCATTATTGAGCAATAATACATGAGATTTCTTTCCCTTTAAACCTGAGATATTTTTGAACTTAAAGGGAAGATAATTTACATCATAATACATAATACTGGAGCAATATAATCTCCCTTAAAGAGATCAATATCTCACCAAGTGTGCCTCACTCCACGGAGCTGAGATATGGTGAGAAAACTTGAGATGAAAGGAAGAACAAGCTGAAATTTATATTTCCAAGAGATTTTGTATAAGGATAATTTTAGGGGTGAATTTTATCCCAGTGGGCTATTTTTCGATGTTTTTCTCCCAAAAAAAATTTTCCAGTTTGCATTTTTTGAAGCCCTGTTTCGCCCAATTTTGATGGGGTAAAACAATTTCACCCTAAAAATCATCAAATTATTATATAAATGATATAAAATCCTTAGAAATTAAAATATTTTTTGAAAAATATCACCAATCATTTTATAGTTGGTGTTTTAAGAATTGGTAATATTTGCCAACATTTATACACTTTTAAATAAGTATGGTTCCCTAAAATCATCCATGTTGTTGTAGCTTGCACCTGTAACTTATGACTCCATTTAATATCCTTGAAATACTTGAGTGTCCTATCCAAACACCAACTATAATGATAATATTTCACCCTTGAAATTGGCTAAGGCATGAACTAGTCATCCACTGGCTCTCTCTCTTCACAATAACAATATTAAAAAATAATCAAAAGGGACTTATCATGGATGATCCCTGAATTTTATAGACATTATTTATCTTCTAAGGTTCCAAATCCATCCATAAGCCAAAGCCAATTCTAATTGGTGTGGCTTCTCATGCTATGCCATATGGCCTCTCTCTTCACCTTCCCTCTTCCCTAAAATTCGAGTAGGAGCCTCTTGGCCTTGTCCAACTCCCACGAGCGGCCTCTAATATGCTCTATTCATGAATTACATTTTAGATATGTCAGATTTCAGCCTTCATATCTGAAATGTGTCATAACTATCATCAAATCTCCATCATTGGTGTCATAGATATCATAAATGTAAGGGGAATCCAGCCAAGTGTCCATGAAACACCCATTTGGATCTTACTCTCCCTATGTAAGTTACAATTCATCCCAAATTCGACCCGTGAAATATATGGAAAAGTATATTAACCTTATAATACATCCAAAATCATTAGGCTTCCCACATATTCGAGATTGCAACAAGAGGATGCCATTTAACATAGGAATTCTAGCTGGAGTGGGCCCCATAGCTTCCATGTGTCTCCATTCTCCATAGCCATTTCATTTTTCACTTGCATTCATTTAATTAAATCCATTTAATATATATTTATTCATTCTAATGTCTAAACACCATTTATTAGCTCCCTTATTAACTTCCCAATGTTTCCAACCAACCTAGGGAACTAGTAGGATTGATGGAATTTGCCTGCTATAAATTTATTTGAATGGGGACATTAAATTGATATTGGAATTTCATCAAATGTGTGGAAAAATGTGTGGAACAATTCATCCATTGGTCACGATTCCCACAAATGATAGCTTTCCATCAAATGGCCTCTAGGGTCATTCCTCCCGTCGTACCTCCTAGTATGATATATTTATGCATCACTGAAGTGCGCTTTCATCAACCATTGACACTACACCCGTCCAAAAAATGTATTTTTATGAGTATCACACTAGCGTTTTCGGGTAGCCTTCAGTGCTTCCTATACTTCCAACAATCGATGCAATTTTGATACCTTTTCTTCAAGCTCCATCAAGAACGTGGATAGATTAGGAAGCCTTTCATAAATTGGTAATTCAATAATACTTGTCATGACATGGAACAACAAATGTGTGACTAGAACATACTTCCTAAATGACACCTCGCGTGTGTGATTTTCCCAATTCTCTAACGCATCGTCAAAATCAGAAGACGTAGAACTAGTGCTGCGCCACCCGAGTTCTCCATCAAAAGTTGAGTGGATGTAATCTTAGTAAATGTTGTAAGCATGATCCCATCCTCTGACAACTTCATTTTTTACTGGTTCAATATATCTCCATCCTTCATTTGGATCCATAGGAGCGATGACTCTGATGTCTTGATTCTCAAATGTCATCATCTGCTTCTTGAAGTTAATCACTTCCATACTATCATTGCCCCATCCAATCCCAAACAATGCTAGATATGAAACTCCACCATCAACAACTTCAATGACATAGAAATCGGCATATATCTTCATACCTTCAACATCCACAACTAGGTTCGACACACATCCAATTGGTTGTACTTTATCCTGATTAGCCAGTCGCAACTACATAGGGGACGAGCCCAATATCAGCCTCTGAGTTTTCTTCCAGGTATGCTTTGTCAAAATATTCACATTCGATCCAAGATCTATAATGATCAAATGTACTTCATAGTCCCTAATCTGGATGTTCATACGTATTTCTTTGCCCATATTTTTATTTTCTAAATATTAAACTGCGAAGTCCTTCCTCTCCTTAACTGGGAAGTGCAACAAATTCTCAATCTTGGCCAAAGAATTGGGATCTCTTTCAAGAGGGAAGAATCTCTCAAAGAAGTGTTGCAAGGTACCATGTTTCCCCGATGGTCCTGCCTCCAATAAAGAATCAAAAGCAGAGGGTATTTCATAAATAGGTGACTTACCATGATTTTTTCGGATCGCATCCTGAGCTTCAAAGAATGTCTCTTTTTCAATTGTGATATCAAACATTGACTTCTTCTTCCTAGCCAATCAAACCTGCAGGAAGGGCCCATATTCTCCAGTCATCGCACCTCCACATGTGATGATGGCAATACCAACATCCTCTGTTCTGGATTCTGCTGAGATCATCACAACTATCGATCCTTGATTTTGGTTCATCAACAAATTCTGGTTCATTGGTGGATTCTAATTTATTGTCGGGTTCATTGTTTGATTCAAAGTTTGATTTTGAAGTGGAACTTGATTCTAAGCCTTGTTCTACAAATGATTCTAGTTTTCTAGTTGATTTTGATTCTACAATAGAGGAATGTTCCCGTCCTGCCATCTTATGATTAGCTGTGGGAAGTTCTCGATAGTATGATCGATTGCAGTGAAATATGTACATGAACGCTGCAATTGTGGGAAATCTCTTTGGTAATGTCCAAATACCCCACAATTGTAACATTCGACAAATCTGCGACCTCGTCCTCCTCCTCTTCCAAAGCCTCCTCCTCTTCCTCATAATTCTCTGTGGAATCCTCCTTACTGTTGTTAATGTGGCTGAGCTAATTGTTGTGGTGGTAGATTTAGTTGTTGCTGAACGTAGTGTTCTTCCTGAACGAACTGTGGCTGTGGTGCAAACTATGGTTGTATCTACGATGGTGGTGTATACTATGGTTAAGGTCAAGAGTTTACCACCTGAGGCTGTGACTATGATTTTGTACTACATGATGATATTCACCCTTCACAAAGTATGACTCATATGTCCTTTCCAAAAGTAGGTCATATGCGCGATAGTATTTATCTTCATGTCCCATAGATCGACAAAATGAACAATATAGGTTTGCTAGCTTCATCAGCCGTATTCTGCATGTATCCACATTCTTCATGTCGGTTCCCATATCCTTTGCATATGTGCCACCATGGTACATTTCCACAAGTCACTAGGTTCAGTGGCCTATCTAGAAAAAAAATTTAGAATTCAGGGAAAGTATCTTTAATGTGTCCATTTGTGCGATAACAATTGCATCGAAGATATTCACGATTCTCTTTCCCTTTCTTAATTTCTTGAAACTAAAGCGTCAAGTTCACCAGCCGCACTTGAATTTGGTTCATACCAACTGCATTATCCCCAATAGCTGATTCTTCTAATTTCATTACGATCTTTAGAGCCTCGCTTTGTGTCGTGATCTTCTGCTACATCTGTGGTTGCCGGATATGAGGTATGAAAGCTGTGATAAACCATTCTTTATGCTGAAAGTCACTCATATCGAAACTGAATCGCACCATCAATGTCTTAAATCTTTAATCGAAGTCCCAAACGGTCTCATTAGGAAATTGATTAATTTATTTTAACTCAATAATATACTATGATTCAGATTTTTGTTTCTGGAACTCTTCAAATAGTCCTATCTTGACTTCATCCAATGTTTTTACAGGGGTCCCCATAGGAACTTGTATAAATTTCATGTAGCAATCGAACACATGACCTAGAAGAGTAGTTGCCAATTGTCCTTTCTTAAAATCATCATTTATGGCTTGTCTGATAGTCCAAAATTTCTCACATAGAAACCAATACTACTCCAAATCATTAGTCACGTTTCCATGGAACAAAGGTAACTTTGTATCCTCTTTGGCCATCCTAGGCCTTCTTCCTACAAATGTTGATATAATACTAGAATGTTGTTGGTACATTGGGAAATTCGACGTGGAACTTGTGTTTCTTCCCAATATGGATTAGTGCGTGGAGGATTTGGTATGTTACTACTAGGGTTTCATCTTACTATTATCCTGGTTGTAGTCTGGGTTTGGTCCTCTTCATCACTGTAGGGTCTCTTCGTCCCGTGCGATCTTCCTTCACAGTCTTGCATTTTGATCGCATCAGGACCTTCCATTGTCCTCTGCCTCTTCTCTTGTAGAAACCTTGATCCTCCCCTCGTAAGACCACTCTCTTCCTTGGCTTCCCTTAAATTATCATCGAAACTTGCACCCATCTACCCCATATCTTCCCATTCATCTCCCCACTTTTGACGTGACATCCACTGCCTCCACACACTATAGTTCTACTACTCAAGGTGCATCTTTAGTATACCCTTTTCACAGATAAGCATCTTAATTGACAATTGTAAAGACAATGAGAACCTACCTCTAGGTCCGTTGAAAAATTCCATTTCTGCTTCATTGTAGGACTTAGTAGTGTTGACTGTGAATTCAATGATATATCCTTCTAGGATATTATCCATCCATACCTCAACAGCTTACGATGCCTTGTTGTTAGTTTCCTACAGCTCCTTGATCAACTCAGGGGTCCACGATGTTGGCTCTCCTCCTTGGAAATTTGTTTTCTTGTAAGTGAACAACGCCAATCACTCATACAATATGATGGGGAACTCAGAGAAAAGGTATTCCTAAGGACCGCTGTGTATGTATCTCTCCAACCATTTGTCCATCATCAGTCTAGGGTTTTGATTCTTTGCTTCAGCAGAATCTCATAGCTTTTGATCAAACCAATCTTGAATTTCTAGTCATGGTGGATGCCATGTATCCTCCTCTCATTCGCAACAAGTTCCTGGCAAGGAAACCATTTGTTGGTGCAAACCCAACCAACAAAACCCAGTCAATATGGGTTCCCACTATGTCAACGCTCAACTCGCTGCGATCTCCCTCGGCACTGACCCAAAATAGGTTTTACCATGTGTGGAAACACCCACGAAGCCGATGAAGTCTCACCTGAGATGTTCGATGTAGGGCTGACAGAGCCAATTTTATGTAGAATAGAAGAGGACTATGGCTATCAATAATTCATCAACTTCTCTACTAGGTCTGACCAGTTACTTAACCATCAATAAAACCATTTATCATTTCTCTTTAAAAGATCACATCATTCATTCATAACAAGGATAACCATATTGTTGCACAAATAAATATAGAAAGATAACATTATTTCTAATAAATAAACATCCCATCATAGATCTATGTCTCACACATTCACTATTGGATTCACATAAATAGAAAGACAAAAAGAGACAAAAATATAGTACTAGTCATATCAAACTCTATCTTCTCATATTAATTCTATGCAATCAACCACATATCCAAAATAGAAAACAATTCAATTGAGTTTCAAGCTCTCAATGGTCATTCTATGATTGTTTTCACATTTACTATTCTTATTCTATCTATAGGCTTGCACTTTTACATTCATATTCCACTTGGATGATTTTCTAACTAATTCTTAACTGATTCTACCAACTAATGACCAATATCTACAAAATATGGTCCAAAAGTACAAAAAGTGATACAAAATATTCAAAATAGTCTATCTACCGCCTTGCATGCCATCTTTCACTTGCACGGTGTCTTCTGAGCTTGCACAACATCTGGAATGCTCTACAACTGACTTATCCCAAAACCCTGCCAACACCCAACCTTTTAATGGTTTCCTTTGTGTAGTTTTTATTATTAAAAGTACTAGTTATTTCCCTTTCTTTTATTACTGCAAGATTCTATTGTTTATAATTTTTAAAATTATTCCATTGGTATGTGCGATAATTACTTAGAGAATTCTTATAAAACTTGTAGTTTTATTTTTCTTTCAAAACTTTCATGTCTTTTGTTTTTCCAATTAGGCATGTTTTCTCCTTTGTTTTTATTTTGATCATATCATATGTTTACTTTTCTCATGGCCTCTTCTAGAATTTTCAGATTCTCATATTTGATTCTCCCTTTAAACATAAGAGGTAAAAAACTAAGGAAACCCTTATTTTTTTGTTTTTCATCTATAATGTAAGGTATATAACGTAATAAACTTAAAAATTTGTTGCAATGTTACTTGATAGTCATTGCACCTAATCATAATTTATAGAATTCTTTATCTTTTTCGTTGTAATATTATTTAGATAAATATTTTCATTGAAAATACTTCTTAAATGTTTTCCAATTTACATAACGTTATTTAATGTTTTTTTACTTTTTTATATCTTGCCACCATATATCATCCTTTCGTGTCAAGTTATAGATTACCATTTTTGCTTTTAGTTCATCAGAATATTTATAAATCTGAAAGTACATTTTCATCCCACGTAGACAAGCTTGGGCCTCTTCTCCCTTTTCGATTTCTCTATTGAAGATAGGAGGTTTGATATTTTTAAACTCACTAGAAATATCTTCATAGGGTTTGTATTTCATTTGCTGTTGACTACTATCACTAATTTCACTAGAATCTTTATATTTTTCATTACTATGTTTATCTCATTCTTTACTTCAAGATTCAATCTCATGATCATAAAATTATAGTTTCCTTACCTTAAGTTTATAAGGTGCAGTTCATGCCATATTTAATTCAGGTTTTATTCTTTTCTTATTCATTCAACTATGCAATTTAGTTAGTGTAACATTATTTAAATCTTCTTGTGCTTTTAAAATGCGTTCATTATCTTCCTTAACTTTTTTCGGTTCTTCCCTTAAATATTTTAATGTTTGTAGGAGTTTAGATGGGTTATCATTTGTACTTTCATTCATATTCACCCATATTTCACCGTCACTAATGTTACCTTCCTCACTCTTTTATGGATATTTAGGATGTGATTCTCCTTTAGCAGACATTCTCACATCTGCCACGATTCCTGCAGAAACACGGTTATTTTTCTCTTCCTCATTGAAAAGAGAGTCAAACCAGAACAACATAATTATTTTTCTAGTTTTTTAATCAGTTTGAGTCTTGGGATTTTCACGCCAAGTGTTGTAATTGTGCTCTGATACCATTCTATATGAACCCATATTTTACACCATAAAAAGAATTATATTTATGATTTAAAATACTTACTCGTCGCAATATGTCTTTCTTAGTGGTAACATTATTTTTACTTGTTTGCATGGATAAGATTAACTGGACTTTTTAAGTGTTTGATGATAGGGATTGTCATCCACTCAATGTTGAATGCAATTGAAACAAGAACCTGGTTGTAGCCCTTGTCGAGGTGATGTTAATATTTAAAAGATATTTTTTGTTTATTACATAGGATTACATCCTAGAATTTGGATTCTTACTCCTAAGTCATAAGTTGCTTGGACTTATTCCTTATTTGTTGTATTAAAGTTATTAGCTTACTTATATAAGGCTATGGAAAATGTTTATATCCCCACAAGGTTTGCATGTGATGAGGGTGATAGTGCAAGATGTGATCATGTTATAAAAGCTTATAACAAGGTTTGGCATGCGGCCATGAGAGATACACGGTGGAGGACATGTTGTGATAAAGAAGTGTTTTAATGAGGTTCTTAAAATGTTTTCACGAGCCTTGGCTTCGAGATGAAAACGCACCAAGGAATAATTAATATGGTTGGTTTTCCACATGGTTTTTGTGTGAATAAATTGATGTTGTCCCTCCATCTCTGCTTAATCCAATTCTTGTCATTGGATATATTTTTTATGGATTTTATGATTGCATTCATTTGGTTGTAGAATTTTTGTTTGGTTCATGTTGATTTTTGTTGTAGGTTTTTCTTTGAGATTCCATGGTGCTTGGATACAACCATGCTTTCCATTCGGCACATATGAAATTTCTCGCTTCGTTTGTATGCTATGACTTTTGAGATGTTTAAGGTTTTATTTTACTGGTGTTTAATATCCGCGTGGCTCCCATTTCTTCTCTGCACAATATAATCCATTACTTGTTCTTCATGTGGTAAGGTGTAAAATTTTGGAGCTTTCCTTCAACTTCTAGCAAAATACCCACCAAACACGCAAAGGGTTTTAACATGTATGAAGCTACTCAGTACCAGTATTTTACTCTTAATTCGATAATGATGTTTTGTATATTTTAACTGAGATAACTCGGCTTGGTTTTTACTGTGCAGAGAAGAGGGAGGAGAGGGTAGCATAGAGGAGAAAACCCTTGGCCCTCTCTCCATTTAGAGAATTTATGACTTTCTTCTAGTACATTTTTTGATTGAAATTCGATTTTTTTTACATTTTTAATGTAATTTATTAACCTTACATTCTATTTTGGAAGGTGAGGCCAGGGTGCTAATGAATGGTCACCCAAAATATTTGGGAAATAGCATGGCCTTTCCAGTACGTCTCAAACACTGTATCAAGGTAAAACTCTCACACAATGTTTGGGTTTCGTGTAAGTACGGTTACAATTTTGGTGAAGAAAGTAATAGATGGATTACTACCTTTGAAATAAAATATGGATGAAGGGTTGCATGTGGCCATGCGACATCAGATACATGGGTAACTTCTCTCAAGTTTCATCCTTCTTTGTTTTGAGGTGAGTAACCCTATTATTAAACTCTATTTATTGGAAAAAAACTTGTAAATTAAATCACTACATTTTATACTAATGCTAGTAGTTTTTGTATGCATGAGTGCACTCGCACGACTCCTTCACTGTACACTTGGATCAATGCATAATCTTCAAGGTATGACCGCATTTGATTGTTGCGGTTATGATTAGTTCGAGGGTTCATCTATTTTCAAATATTTAGAGGAAGAAATGGGTTTACAACCTCTATTGATTTTTTTAAGATAAGTTTAATTATTAACCAATATGGGGTATGTATTTCGATTTGTGGATTCATGGTGATTTGGTAATTTTGATTGCAGAGTAGTTTTGATATTTGTCACATAACCATCATGAATTATACAATTTGAAATTAAATATTGATGTGATTCAGATATGGATCTAATTCGATGGATAACCAGTACTTAGAACTTGATTTGATCTGATTTACTATGATTACATTTCTTATATCCTATAATTAAACGTGTTATTTATATATGTTAGGATCTTAGCTAAATATTTGGTTTCATATGTGAATGTTTTTTTATATATAAATGATGAAACCTAAACTTGTAATGTATATGTCAATTTTATTTAAAACAGAGATGGAGTCTCTGTAGAAATCCTTATGGCTCATTGATGTTTTGATTTTATTACCTAGATCTATTTCATTGTTTTATTTGGATCTGTTTAAATAGTATTTAACATTTTAGTTCAAATGTAATATATATACATAGTTATTAGAACATATATTTGTTAACATTACATAAATTTGTATTTTAATTATACAGAAATAAAACTTATGTGGGAATCCTCTCGACTCTACTTAATGTATCTATAATTTACTTGAAGAATGAAGGATTTTATTGATATATATATATATATATATTGGAACATTCAATAGTATATTTGTATAGTTTATAATTAAAAATTTCTTGAATTATTTGTTGGAAATGTAGTTGGGATTTCTCCATTTCTGTGCAGAAGAAATTTAGCTACTAATGAAGTATAAAATAATAATAGTATTTAAACAGGTATAAAGAAGCTAACTAACACTGCTTATAACCTCAATTTCTAAAAACATACCTATAATTATAATTTACTTTCAAACTATACACACCGAGAGAAAATAAGTAGATAAATTTAGTAAGGAACATGTCACAACTGTCGGGAAAATGGAACTGAAGATGCCATTCCTCCTAACCAACTTCTAGAGAAACCAAAAATTACTTGCTTCAAAACCCCTGAGCCTGTTTTCTAAACCACAATGGAAAATTCCGATCAATGCGTCATATATTCGCATCAATAGATTATTTCCTCATCCATCACCAATCTCCTTCTTATTGAATGGACATACTATTTTATAGTATTTTTCGAAGATCTTTTTCATTTATGAGCCTCCTATTGTTTAACGCTCCACAATGAGTCTTCCCCTAATTTTGGGGAATATGTCTCTTGCATCACTTGAGTTCTCACTCATCAGTTTTCGCCATTTTTCATTTCCCATTATTGGTCAACAAACACTCTTTTCATAGCTACTTCAATTTTGAGTCATCAGTTATTTAATTAATCAAGAATAATAATTCCATTACATTTATTTTGACTTTATTTATCAAAATATATAAAAAGAATAAATATCAAAGTACATAAACAATTTAGCAATCCTTAGGTGTATTACAATTTCTTTAATATAATATTAATGAATACAACCACAACTTGATGAAAAAACCTAAATACATATAATGAACTTCAACACTACTTATATTAAACATACACTTCATTATTAAAAAATAGGATAAATGAAATATTCCTTTAGGGTATAAATAATTTAACATTTATCCATATTTACAAATATAAGAGAAATTAAAACTATTCATTGTTTGACTTTTCTTGAGTGGTAGTTGTGAAAAAGAAATTTGGAATTATAAATTATTTGGTTAGATTTTTTTTCAAAAAGATCGATAATTCTCTAAAAATGATACAACTTAGTAATTGTACAATGATATTTACAAATGAAATGAAAATAAAACTTTCAAAATAAATGTAGTTATATATTTGTAATGTTTTTAATATAATCAAAATATTAAATATGATATTAAAAATTCAAAACCACAACTATGCTTCTTTCCTCATTCCCTTTTATTAAAATAATTATTTTGATATATTGTAAGTGGTTGGAAAAAATAATTCAAATCTAATAAAACACTTGTTTCTAGATTATCCTTTATCTTCTATTATTTCTTCTGAATCTTAGTAAAAAACTATCTAAACATAGAATGACGAATGTATGTAACCAAACAACTATTCTAATTTAATTTTCTTATTCCACCATTTAACATAAACAAATCTTTGAATTTTGTAAAGGATTTACCTTCTACATAGAATAATCAAATCAACGAATACACTTTACTTCATATATATATACCTCTTGAAACATATTTTGCAATTCCAAGAGTTATAATACTTTGCATAATAAACATAATATGGTTTCAATAAACATAATTTCAATAATTATGACATAGTCCAATCGTAATACAATTTCAATTAACATAAGTTTAATAATCATGGCCTATTATAAGGATAATTGGATAACAATACAAAATATTGAAGTGAAACATTGTCCTTGTCATTCAACAACAATGTAATCATTCCTTCTTGTCAAGCTTGAATTTATTTCTTATAAATAATGGAAAAGAAAAATCTAAATTTAAATAGATATTTACAAAATATTTTTTTATAAATAAAGTTTAAAGAATTCAATATATATTTTTATTTTCACACATAAGAAATTTTATAACTTGTTATTTATAAACTAATCAAATCTATAATCAAAATTTCAAAATTACTCATAACTAAGATTGTTAGGAGACCTTCCCACATATTAACAAATATTGTTAAATATACTTAAAAGATAAAACAAATATTCGTACTAGCACAAAAGTAAATACATAGAAAGAGAGGTCATAAGTGTTGGAGACATTTACCTTCTTACTCACTCCTTCGGTCAAATTGGCCTAGTTAAACCACTATCCTAAGTTTAATTGACATCAGTGGAGCATTAATTACCATCATCCCAATCACTCCCACGCCTACCTATAGTCAAGGAGGCTAACTTAGCCTTCTCCTATAGCCAAGAAGGCTAACTGGAGCACTCCAGGGGTGATCTGTGTGACATTCATGCACCTAATTGCTAACTAGTGGCTACTTTCAGTTCAACCAATCAGTTACAGTCAGTTAAGGTGCCTCCATTCATTAAATATATTATTTAATGATTATTTAATAATTATTTATTATTATTTTAATGAACTCGAGTGAACAAGGCTCCTTCACCAACTTTTGATGGTCAGTTCAGCTTCAGTTAACCTTGGATTCATGCAGTACTAGCACTTGATGATTGGATTGCTATGACATGTGTTTGATCTCTTTCAATTGAGATTCAGTCATTTATTGCACTCCAATTTCAGTTAGGTTTTGGTGAGTGAATTAGGGTTTTGATCAAGTGGTTAACTGAGTGAGATTGAATGGCAAAGAGTCAGTTAAGCTAGACTCACTCACTGAATTCGAATTGTCCCTTAGGTATTCAAATTCTCCATGGAGTTAAGCTATTTCTATGCATGGAAATTGTAATCCTTTATTGTTTATATAATATACAGAGAGGAAACCTATTTGCTACTCCAGTTATTTCCAATTCATGAGTATTTGTTAATAATTCTTTGATGATTTTGATTCCTAGTTCCTAGATCATGTCCAAGAATTAATATGGCATAAAAGCTTACAGCGGAACGAACAATAATCTCTCAAGAACAAGATTTTTGACAGATTTCTCCATGAAATTTGAGCAATAGCTCAAGAATCTAGCACTGCACCAGAAGCCAAGGCTTACCACTTAATACCCCAAGTAAAGAACTTGTTGATCAAGCTTGCTTAATTGACTATGCTGGGTGTGATGAAAGCCTAAATGTGTAGTCTGTCCGACCTTACTATGCCCTTTCTGTTTTGATTTGCAGGTTTTATCAGGTACAACTTCGAATGGACTCATCAATCCCTCCTCTCCTCCCATTCACAAGCTATTCGGAATGGAAGTTGAAGATGATTGCATATCTCAAGAGACAAGGTCTCTATGAGGTGTCTATTGGAATTGGAAGAGAGTCTTATGAGAATGAGAATGACTGGCTAAATGATAGTGACAGAGCTTTTGGAGCAATATGTCTGGCCCTTTATGATAGCTTGTACTTTTTTGTTGGTTCTATTGAATACCCAAAGGATCTCTGGACAAAATTGGACAGAACCTATGGCAAGCACAATGAGGATCATAATAGTACTTTGGAAATTACAGCCAGCACCACAAGAGTTCTTCACTCAAAACTCTCAGCCTCTACTCTCTCTGATGAATTTGTTCAAGATGAAGATGAAGCAGAATCTTCTACACATTCAATTCAAATTGAAGAAAGTCTCCATCAAGTGACTCCTTCTCCTGATGCTCCGGAAGTTCATGAGATCTCTGATATCTCATCTTCTCATATTGCTGAAATGGAAGAAGACATTCGAACCTCTGATATTGAAGAAAAACACTTCTGCACTTCCATGCAAACATTCACCGGTGATTTTCCTTTGAATTCTGTGCAAAATTTACCAGTAATTGCTTCCGAAAGTGAGGAGAAATTTGAATTTTCTTCCTCTAATGTTGCTGCTGGTGTGAAAATATGTGATACCTTGAATATTTTGGAAGAAATATCAGATTACCAGAGTGATCCATTTACTCCCCATGATCTAGATCTTTCAGCAAATTCTTGCAGGATTGCATGCACCAAAATTTAGAATTTTGAAGAAGAAGAAAACTGTGCATCTACCGTCTTGGTTGAACATAATTTTGGATCTGATATGAACCTTATTGGATATAATATGATATTATTTGGATATAATCTGATATTTCTTGGTTCAAAATTTCAGGTTCATAAACCTTCAGTACTGCTTGTAGCTGTTCTCATCAATGGTGTGAAGAAACAAGTACCGCAAGTCTCCTACAAAACTGCTGCTGGGGATTTGATTTCATTTCATAGTTTTGGATCTGTTGTGAACTTATTTAGATATGATTTACATTCTAATCTAATATTATTTTGTCCATATTTTAAAATCCAAAATATTTCATTCATGCTTGTAGCTGCTCTCACCAATTCCGGTGTGAAAAATCAAGTACCGCAATTCTTCTTCAATTTTGCTGATGGGGATTTGGTGTTAGTTTCCTCCTGTGAGGTTGCTGATATTTTATTTTGTGAATCATTAGATATTTCATAATATATATCATATTATGGAGCTCAAGCATTCGCTCTCCAGAGTCCCAGGGATTCTCTACCTTTGGTCACAAGCTCATCTCCTCACAGAACTAATAAAGAGGAAGACATTCTGCATCCGCATGGACTCTTGCTCCTAATATTTGGGGATGATTTTACCAATCATGGTTTGTTGTTTAGGGCTGAAACATATCAGTTTCTTGAGTGTTCCACACATGGTTTGAATCCTCAAGAACCTTTGCTCTCTCTTCAGATGATTTCAGTTGCTCTACATGGGTCCAGTTTTCACTGTGCAGCTGTTTATGTTTCTGATTCAGTTGAGTGCATTATTTTTCTTCCAAAGTGGAAGATTCCTCCAGAAATATTCACCAAGATATTTTCAGAAAAGAAGTTCACTTACCTCCGTTCACTATTGGGGGTGAGTTCATCAGGGTGATCCAGACTACTTTCAGTGTTCAGCTTGAGGGGGGGTTTTTTCCCACTGGGTTTTCCCTCTTTTCCTCACTTAGTTTGTTTTGAGCATTGTTTCAGTTACTTTATTGTACAGGGTGACCTATGGCCTTTGTTTCCAGGGCCCTAGCATTTATGCATCTATGTTTTATAACTCTTCCTGATTATAGCTTAAGGGGGGGTGTTGGATACATTTACCTTCATACTCACTCCTTCGGTCAAATTGGCCTAGTTAAACCACTATCCTAAGTTTAATTGACATCAGTGGAGCATTAATTACCATCATCCCAATCACTCCCACGCCTACCTATAGTCAAGGAGTCTAAATTCGCCTTCTCCTATAGTCAAGGAGGCTAACTGGAGCACTCCAGGGGTGATCTGTATGACATTCATGCACCTAATTGCTAACTGGTGGTTACTTTCAGTTCAACCAATCAGTTACAGTCAATTAAGGTGCCTCCATTCATTAAATATATTATTTAATGATTATTTAATAATTATTTATTATTATTTTAATGAACTAGAGTGAACAAGGTTCCTTCACCAACTTCTGATGGTCAGTTCAGCTTCAGTTAACCTTGGAGTCATGCAGTACTAGCACTTGATGATTGGATTGCTATGACATGTGTTTGATCTCTTTCAGTTGAGATTCAGTCATTTATTGCACTCCAACTTCAGTTAGGGTTTGGTGAGTCAATTAGGGTTTTGGTCAAGTGGTTAACTGAGTGAGATTGCATGGCAAAGAGTTAGTTAAGCTAGACTCACTCACTAAATTCGAATTGTCCCTTAGGTATTCAAATTCTTCATGGAGTTAAGCTATTGCTATGCATGGAAATTGTAATCCTTTATTGTTTATATAATATACAGAGAGGAAACCTATTTGGTATTCCAGTTATTTCCAATTCATGAGTATTTGTTAATAATTCTTTGATGATTTTGATTCCTAGTTCCTAGATCATCTGCAAGAATTAATAATAAGTAAGACCCAACACCCCAGAAAAACAATTTCAATGTGATAACAAAACAAAAAGTAGATAACAAAAAGTAGATATACAAATCCCCAAAAACCGACACAGCATAATATACTATAAAATATACTTTTATAGATCCTTCATAAGTCTTTAAAAAGTCTTGTAATTCCTCATAGTGAAGAACCCCTTTAGTGGATCCTACTCCTTTATTCGAAAAACAGGGTTTGCTAACTAGTTGAAGTACCTATATAAATGGAAAATTGAAAGACCTGTAAAATGGTTCTTCAAAGCCAAAATTCTACCATACCACTGACCTAAAATGGCCACACGATGATCAATTACCCTATCTTTGGCCTATTCCAAGACAATATTGGAGTCCACAAATATATGTAGAGAAACAAAGTTCCTATATTGAGTGAACCAAAGAAGGTCCTATAGTTCCAATAAAATAGCTCAATTATTGGAGCCCCTGCTGCATACCATCCAAAGTGAGAATTGATGTCTCTCTAATAACCTGGTAACTATACCATAACTTCCAAAACCATATTTTGCAACACCATACAAGAAATTAGTGACACCTTTAGATGGAAGAGTTGGTTCCCTAGTGGGCACCACCTTTTTAGAACTTGTTTCTTATGGATCTCATTAGAAAGATTCAAAATTTGAATTGTAGCAATATGTGGCTCAATATTTATTCCTTCAAATATATTATGGTTATTGATCTTGCAAATGCCCCAACAAACAAAGGAAGGCATCTACTTGTGTTGGGGACAACTCAATATACATGCCTACGAAGAATACTCAAAATAATACTACTTCCAACTATGAGAAAAATGTAACATTGTTAAGATCTCATCCCAAACAAGATTAGAGAAAACACACTCGACAAAAGGATGTTTCACAGATTTTGTGTTCATAATATAAAGAGAGCATATGTTAGGGCCCTTATTGATCAAATTATCCTAGGTAAGGATCTGATTCTCGTTGCACAACCATATAAAGAATTTAATTGTTAGTATAATTTTCTAGACCAAAGCTTCTTTTGCCACCATTTCTCAGAAGTATCAAAAGACTCAGAACAAACAGTCTCATAAGCACATTTAGCATTAATTTATCCTCTAGTTTTAATCTTTTCTTAGTCCAATTGGTCATCTAACTCAGTTAGTCTAATTCCTAGATGATTAACGTCAACAACAAAGTGATTCCATTCCTTATCGACTTCATTTGAAAAACCCAAAACTTTTGTAGAGTACCAATAAGTAGAATAGCCTTCCAAACTATTTTTTGCATGGGACAATCTTACACAACTCAAATCTCATAACTAAGAAATGAGTGAAGGATATAGTAGGTAAAAAGTTTCTTCATCTGTAAAAGGATACGCTCTCAAATGCACCATATTTCCATCAATTTTCCAAGCAAGACCTGCACCAAACCACAGGTGTACCTTCATAAAACTTTGTTGGAAATTCGAATCACAAGATATTCAGATGTTGTTTGCTCAATTGCAAAGCATAATTGGGTGGTTCTTAAGATATTTGGCATGCAGAATGTATTTCAAAAGGAATTGTTCAAAGAGGTCCCTCCCTAATCTTTTGTGTTTTAAAGAAGCAGAAAACAAAAATAAATTCTTTATTCCCCACCCCAAATATATTTTGGTAAAGCGATGCACTCCCACTTTGCTAAATGAATTTTTTTTATCCAATCATCCTGCCCCACTGAAAGTGCATCATCTTCTTCCTTAATCCATGAATAATGGGACTAGGAATATTGAAAAGAGACATCCAATACACATGGATACTGACTAAGGATGCTTTCAGAAGGGTAAGTATACTACCCAAATATAATTGTAATGTCCCTAAAATTCGTAATTAAAAACAAATAGTAGGCTAATAAAATACTAATTGAAGGACATCTTTAAAAATTATGTAGAATAAAAACATGTTTGTAAATATGAACCTAAGTTTCATAAGTTGATTTCCCTATATGTGTTTACTTTCTGATGATAATGTTTTACATGATGTTGTTCTATCATTTTGACATGTTTGTAAGTTTACTTTTTGTGTCTATCGGTTGTGGACATTTGTCGACACTTATGTTATGTTACGTTTTACTTTTGTTTTCCATGTCTTTAAATTTGTTTATGGTTTTACTTATAAAGAGGTTAAATTACCTCTATATGTCAAGGGGTGGAGTGGCGGGGCTCTATTCCTTTATGGTCCACTCGAAAAGCTAAGGATTATTATTGCTATGAGGTTTACTTAGTTCTACATGAACTAAGGCATATATTTATTTTCTTGTGAAGAAGATTTCATCGGTGAACTTAGCACTATGATTGTAGCGACAAAATGTCCTACATCTTAAAAAAATATATACCTACACTAAACTATACCTATGCATAAATGTGATAGAAGAGGACTAAAGTCCTAATCCTAAACTATACCTAAATCCAATGATAAGAAGGTTTTGTAACTTACGTATATGCATGTATAAACTATATGCAAAGGTTTTTAAAACTTTAGATGCATCATAACATATGCTCGAACTATATGGCATGGAGGGTTTATGTTTTATGGCATAAACATATGTAATCTAAACTATGGATTAACTATGCAATCATATGATGATGGAGGGTTGGTAAATGATGGTGCATACAATGTGATCCCAAACTATAGCAGAGTGGGTTTTAATCTATACATTAGTGATGGACATGATGGAAAATTAAATGAGCATTGGGAAGTGTGGGTAGAATGCCTCAAGCACTATGTAGGGTTTGGATATTTTTTATTTGGTTTTTGTTATGGTGAAGGTTGTGGTTTCATGCTCTTGGTGAGTGTTGCGTAACCAGCAAGATTCCAGACTCTTCAATAGGTAAAAATTTTGACACTAGTCTCTACATTTGTAATGTTTATTTGATAATGGTTTTAATAACGCATACTTCTGATATCCTTTGTTGTGGTCGGTCCAGGTGGGAAAGCGTGGGCACTCTGCGTGGCTTAAGAGTAGTGCCATAGGTTGCTTGTGAAACCAATCTTCAGGTAAACCCCGAATTTGGAAATGGCCTTACACATGATGTGTGTTTTAGCATAGGATTCAAGATTGGTTGTGGGAAATGCATCGTTCAGTCGTTTCATTGTTTGGGGTTTGGATAAATGCTTGGAATATGTATATGGGACTACATAGCCTTCAATGGCTCTGCCAAATGTAATTTTTGGATAAATGTTGACTATTCAAACTGGATTCAACTATGTGTACACAGTTTATTGTTGGCAACGACATGCATTTCATTTTATTCGAATTTAAATGGAAATACCTATTTTGGGTAAACAACTTTTTGGTTCTTTTATGATGTGTTTTATTTGATTTTATAGTGCCATTGCTTTGCAATGGCACCCATGATGATTCGATGTAAAGTAGAAGCGTGTGGTTTTAATTAAATAATGTAGTTGGGTTTATACCCACGGGGACTTCACTTAGTGAACCTCTCACATAGCACATGCGATCATGGGATATTAAAGAATACCCTTAATTTCAAGAGATATCGACCCAAACTCTTTTTGTTGAAACCCCCTCCCAATACTTAAAACCTCCTCCTCACCCCTTTTTATACCTCAACCCTTATAAACCACCCTACCCACCCCGACCTTAAACCCCTCATTCCCCCAATACCTTCAATATATTGGTTCAATTTTTTATCATTTTAAAACCCACAATATGAACTAATGTGATAGGATATTGGTCAACAAGTGAAGCCTCCATGGTTTGTACCATTGATATGCATTGCGGGTTTATTATATTAAATATTTTTATGGTTTAAATGTTGACTGTGCATAAGGTGGTGAGCGTAGCTCTCGTGCATAATATGTATAGCTGTTTATATTAAAACCTTTATAGTAATCCTTAGAGGCGAAACCCTTAGTGAATGCTATAGCTTGTAATGTGCTTGATTGATTTGTTTGAAGCCTATATGATTCGATCTTGGGCTGATATTTAAGTGGACTTATGGTTTGAGGCTGACAAGATTCGATCATGGTTGGTAATGAAATGGTCTTTGTGGTTTGAGGGTGGTAAACCCATGAATCGTTTACATGATTCTTTTGTAATGGTTAATGGTTTTCCCACTAACACGAAGCATTGGGGATAACTCTGTTTTTATAATTTTAAAACTGTAAATGGTTTGTTTCATTTTGTTGGTGTCATTTTTTCTATAATTTAAGAAATGAAATAAAGGCCCTCAACCAATCCTTTCAGATTCTATGGGTGGGTTGGGATACATATTTTTAGAATTTTTTTAATGTTTTCATAGCATGGTTTAAAAAACAATGTGTTTATTAGTTTTCTATTATTTTAGTAGTGTTTTTTATGTTTGGTCTATTAAGAGAATTCATATGATGGGAACAAAATGCATTTAGCTCACAATATGAAATCTTCCAACGAATTTATGTTGAGGGTTTGAATTAATGATTTCATAGATTTGATCTCTGGTCTGTTTATTTATAATTATAAATGTTTTATTTAAACTTTTTTGATCTGGAGTTTATATAATGTTTTAGTTTCAAGGAATGAATGAGTTTAGTTAGTTTTAATTTAATATTACGGTTTATTTTACCTAGACTTGTGAAATATCTGGTTTAAATTTACAATAATGTTTGAGTAATATCTAGTAGCTAGTTATCTAACAAATAAAGTTTAAAACTAACTTAGATTGTTTGACATTTAAATTATTCTAGAATTGTTTACATTTAAGATCTAAGAGAATTTAAACTGTAAACACCTATATATCAAATAAAGGCTAAACTTAATTTAAACAAATGAATGTATCTGCAATATCAACTTTAACTCTAGAGATTATATAGAAATACATCACGATGAGTTTCAATAATTTAAACTAATAGAAATCTAGTTGGAGCATGTATTCAATATGCATATTTCCAAATCAAGATTATAAACACTACATAGTAAATTTTGTAAGAACTAGAGAATATAAAAAAATCATACCTGCAATTTGTAGTTTATTAATGGCTAGAACTCTGAACACTTAAACACACAGAATTAATAAGAGATTAGATAATTCTGACCTCATATTTGTCAAGCGAATAACTTGGGAGCTACTATGTTCCACCAAACCATGACCCAGAACCGCTCCTCATCATAGTCCATATCCCCTCGAGTTGGTTCCAACATACAAGTAGTCTAGAGAACCTAAAGGTAAGGCTTCTCCTATCTAAAATATTAGGTTCTGAACCAAACTGCTTTGCTTTTGGAAATTCTCTTCCAAAATTATTAGGAATAATGATCAGCTCATAGTTGTATAGAATAGAATGGAATTCCCAATCCTTTTCTTTACTTGGGTCTTTATAGACAATCTTTAGGAAAAGAACAGTTAAAATTCAGTTAGATCAAGAATCCATTATCTTCTTGAAAATAATCTTTAATTGGTTTATGTGAAGTTAATAATTTATTTATAATTAACTTAGGAACTTTTTTACTAGTTCCTAATTTGAGTCTTTTGGGTTAGACTATTTATTAATCGTTTTTAGTAAATAATAACATATTGATTATTTATTAATCATTATAGTTATTATTATTCATTTATATCTAATAGTTATTTAGAAACCATATAGCATGATCCCAATTACATGGTGCTTTCACTAGCTTATAATCATTTCTTTTATCAAGGTCTTCAGGTAGGGTTGGTCAACTAAGTTAGGCAGCTCTAAACCTCCTTGCATGTTGGATTACCTCGTATATTGTGGTAGTTCTTCGGTACTTGATAAGAAGTAGAAATTTGAAATTTCATTTAATCAACTTAAAAATAAGTAAGATAAGATCAATTTTTTCAGAGTCGTTCTCACTCAACATAATTAATTTTTCTGTAACTCCTAGTGTTATTAAGAGCCCGAGCTCAACGCTAAAAACTGGGGTTACACTTACTACAATTCTGGATCTCTTGCTCAACAGTAATGCTAGGATGTACTTGTATAATATACCTAGGGATACAATGGCCAAGGATACGATGTTCTAGAGCTTATGTTCAACACTTCAATTCTTATTGTTCATGTGCTTCACAGCTTATGCTTAACACAAACATCTCATAACTCATGTGCTCCAGATCTAGCGATCAACACAAACATCAAATCATTCATGTGATCTAGAGCTTGCGCTCAACAAAAAATGTCATCACCCATGTGCTTCAGGGTCCATGCCCAACACATTATAGAACTCAATCGTGGAATTAGTCTTCTACACATTCTATAACAATAATAATCTCAGTATATGAATTTTTAAAGTAAATCACATAATATAGTCAATATATCATCGTATGACAATACTCTTGTCCATCAGGTTCCCTGCCCAACATATACAATCGCATACATGCTAAATAAAACATATGCATTGGCTTATGCCCAATATATCTAACAAATCATTGTACTCATGTGGAGTGGGGTCTTATGCCCAATAAAAATATAAACATCAAAGTAACTCATGTGCAATGGGACTCATGCCCATAGTGGTTAAGGTCAAAATTTAGGATATTACATCCCTCCCCACATAGAACAACACCATCCCTGGTGTTGTAGGGACTAGGAATGAAGTCATGAAATAAGGTGGGGAAAACCTCTCTCATGTTGGCATCATTCTCCCAAGTAGCCTCATTGACTTCAAAGTGCTTCCATTGCACTTGCAACTGGAATATGGTGCACCTCTTGAGTTGTACTTCTCTTTTTTCCAGTATGTGAAGGGGTTCAGGTACAAAACCCCATTCAGGTTCCACCTCTAACAAGGACCAATTAATAGCATGTTTAGTATCATATACATATATCTTTAGTAAGGATGTGTGGAAAACATTATGAACCTTTATGTGAGTAGGTATGTCTAATTTATATGCTGCTGGCCCTCTCTTAGCCAATATCTAAAAAGGTCCGCAAAAGCTTGGTGCCAACTTTTCACACCATCCCAAGCTCAATGATCTTATCTTTGCTTTTACTTTTAAGTAAACATGTTTTTCGATTTGATAATCTTTATCTTTCCTTTTCTTATCCTCGTAACTCTTATAGCGGTATTGCGCTTGTTTAAGGTTTTATTAAACTTTGGTGACTAACTTTTCTAAGGGATACAATGGCAAAGGATCCGATGTTCCAGAGCTTATTCTCAACATGAATTTGGAATGCTCCAAAGCTTATGCCCAACACTTCAATTCTTACTTTTCATGTGCTTTAGAGATTATGCTCAACACAAACATCTCATAACTCATGTACTCCAAAGCTGGCGCTCAACACAAACATCAAATCACTCATCTGCTCCAGATCTTGCGCTCAACACAAAATCTCATCACCCATGAGCTTCAGGGTCCGCGCCCAACACATTATAGACCTCAATCGTGCAATCAACCTTCTACACATTCTATAACACTAATCATCTCAGTATATGCATTTTCAGGGTAAATCACATAATATAGTCAGTATATCGTCATATGATAATACTCTTTTCCATTAGGGTGCATGCCCAAGATATATAATCGCATACATGCTAAATAAAACATATGCATTGGCTTATGGCTAATATATCTAACAAATCATCATATTCATGTGCAGTGGGGTCCTACGTCCAATATACAATATAAACATCAAAGTAACTCATGTGCAATGTGATTCATACCCATAATGGTTAACGTCAAAATTCAGGAAATTACAATAATAATTTATACACCCAACAATCTATCATGTTCTTGTGTTTTCCGAGCAACGAATGCTAGTTAGAGTGTTTGAGGAAATATCACAAATATTTGAAGCCATCGACAAGTCGCTCAACTTGATGAGGAAGAAACTTCGGGATCTAAAACAACATTGAGTCCTCAACGACATGCATAAAAAAAACAAGGTTTATGAAGATATAATCTAACACCTCGCAACTTTTCCTGCCCAACCCGCGTAATCAATCTCGTGCTCAGCTTTCCATTACCAATATTAATAAATAAGAAAGCAAACTGCAACCTTAAAATAATACAATATTTAACAAGATTGAATATCAACAAACAAACTATAGATTCCAAAACAATAAAATAGTTTTAAAAAAATCCAAATATATAAAAAATTAAATTACTCAATCATTTCATTTCACTTCCCTTTATATAAAACTCATTTTATAATTTTGATGCCATCAGTCCTGCCATTTCATTTCTCTAGTATATAAACTTCATTTTGCGAAACCTTAAATATATAATAAATTTAATGTTAACTAATATGATAATTTTAAATTTTACTTATTTAAGGTTATTATTAAATTAATATAAATTTATTTTTTTATTTTGAATTTATTGAGAATATATTCTTTTAAAACGATGATGATAATGATGTTTTCTTAGACCAAGGTTTGGTCTATCAGACTTAAAAAACGAATTATTTAGTTTGTTTTAAAATTGTATTCCTATGCTCAAAGAGCTTGGAGAGAAGCGTCTCGAGCTCACTATATTTGACATGCTAAAAGGCTAGGAAGGCCAGTATTGCAACAAAGATTATGAAACTGAGATTTAATGTGGGTGTACGCATGACACTCTAAGAGAAAGTGATTTGCATCCTCAATGTTCATATTCTCACAGAGCTGGCAGATCCTTTCCACCCGTGGCGTTTTAGGAACTACCCAACTACTTGTTTCATTATGGAGATCATGAGAGTTTGTTCTTATCTTGGTTATACTAATTTTTTTCTTTGAACTAGTTAAAAGAGAGAGACACTTTTGACCTTATAGAGTAGGGTTGATGACCTTCTTATAATATTTTCTTTTTTTTTAGCCTTTAAATCTTTCTCACACCACATTTTCTCTTTAAACTTAGGAGTAACAATATTTTGCAATGCAATATAAGTTATTAATAAGTTTATTTAATAAATAAATCCTTATGATAAGTGCATCATTACTTTATTTAATCAAAAAATTCATGTATAAGTTTTACTTGTGGAACACAACACACAATAATTTAACTTGCGTTTATATAAGTTTGATAATTATTTATCATAAATTATAATGTTTCTTTTTTCGAAACTTAAAAATGTGAAACACCTTTTTAAATAACTTTTTGACCTCGTCCACATCAATATAAGAAAACCAAAAATCTTAATGCGAAGTTTTAATAATAAAGTAATATTATACTAAATTGATTCATATTAAATATTTAAAAATCTAAAAATACATTAATTAAAATATATAAATTAATACAAAACATGATTCTTTAAAAGAAGAATCACAAATTAAATAATACCATATCAAATTGATTCATATTCTAATAAAAGACAAATTATACCCAACATTAAAAATCTCACTAATGGAGTGGTTTTTAAATCATAAATGTGAACATGTGAGGATGACTTCAGCGATCTCTATCCAAGATTGTTACGACTTTAAAAATTACTGAAAGGAACGTATCGTATTAATTGAGAGAACCCGCGAACATTATCGGCCCACGACTAAGGTCATCATGGACTTGCGTGCAGGTTTATGATAATTTATTTATTCGGTATGCTTCAAGGCTAATTTAAATAAATTAGGGTGAGAAACATGCATGTTTATTTTATTGGCTCATTTACAGTCAACACCCTATGAGATGGTATCTGATCTAAATTAATATAAATTTGAAAATATGTTGTTCATTTCGAAATGGTTGAGATCCAACTGCCGATAAACTTTTGAACAGCAGGATCGATGTGAAAAGTTATTGTTTGTTTAGTCGTTGTACTTTAAAATGTTAAATATATATATATATTTTTAAATATGAAATCCAAAAATGTTAAATATATATATATTTTTAAATATAAAATCCAAATCCCTTGTGACATCAAATTTTTATTTTAAGACGTCCATATTGTTATATAAGACAATAGGAAATAATTCACTTTCTATCTTCTTAGTTTTTACTTGCTATCTTCTTTGTTTTGTGAGGAATGGCTGATGGAAATATCATATGATTAAAAAATTTAGATTTAGTAGTATATTTTAGTTTTAAAAAAATAAAACATAATATTTTTTTAGTGTCAACGATATGTGGTGTTGATATAAGATAGAAGCTATACAGAGAAGAATGTAGATGGAAAATCATGTTTGGATTCATTTGTCATTATGAAGAAGTTAATTGTGATGCATTTGTGATGTGATCCATTAAGTTATTGGTCTATATAAACTTTAAGGAAATTAGCTCATGGAATAGGTGAAAATGCTAGGATTATTTTTTATTTGGATTAACTAAATATTACAAATGCACAAATAATTTTGACCAAGAAAAATAATGTAGATAATTGTTTAAATCTATTTTACTTGATAAATTTAGATTTATAATATATTTCTTTTTTTCTTTTTAGCTTTTATATAAAATTTGATATTTATGATATTGAATACTGGAATACAATTAAGCTAAAAGAATGTATTTACAAAATGTGTTAGTAATATCTAAACTGAGAATACTATTTTTAGAAAGCAAAAGACATTATATGGAATTGCCTTGAGTCTCTAGTAATTTGATAACTATTTTATGAATGAAAAGTATTGTTGGTGTTTGTACTACCTTCGGCCCAGGTTTAGTCCAGTCCCTCGCACACAACAAAGCCCAAGATATGTGCCCCATAGAACAAGGCTCAGTCAGTAGCATCCGCGATGTGGATGCATTCTCACCCGAGATATCTTTCTATTGGGTAGCTTCCAATACCAAGATTTCATAGTTGCATTGGGGAATTTCATGTCCTTTGGTCTTCTACCAAGGTGCTCGTCAGAGACTAATGGGTGGGGCCTTGATAGTTATTATACACAGTTAAGCCATGATAGAAGTCCTTCGACAGGAATTATAACCACAAACCAAATGCAACATAGATACATTCATCAGTAATAGTGCGGCGAACACCTATAAACTCATTCATAAGAAAATATATAGAAAAGTATTCACGGTAACATATACATGCAACTCAATTGCATTCATCATCACGCATTTGACACAGAATCTAACGTGGAAAACAATCTAGGAAAAACCACAAAGGCGCTCTTCGCTTGGCATGAGAAATATATGGCACCTTTGGTTTGTGCACTATGCTGCACACTTTGTTCTAGAGAATTCTTTGTTTATCTATATAAACTTGTTTCTCCTCTCATGCTCTCCAGTCTTCTGTTTTGCTACTCTTCCTCTATTTAACTCTGTTAAGTGTCCGCACACAGTCTGTATCAACTCAATATCTACTACACTCCTTTGCACTCACTTGCAGGTTCTTCAACTCTTCTCTACATCTCAACAACTCAACAGACTAACAACAATACAAACCAAGTTGTCACTAAATGACCATACGCTACCGAGACTAACATCAACAGACCCTCCATACGCTAACCCACATATAGCATGGGTTACTCCTTTTATAGTTTCCTACATGTAAGTTTAAGCCGACTCCATACAGTTAGCCTACATGATGTCTTTTCTATTATATCGGCACATGATAGTATGCACTAACAACTTGACTTACAAAGGTGATTTCATACGTGCGACTCACGTCGACTTTAGCCGACTTCATACCCACAATCTTTTTGATATGTCGCTTTCTAGTCATTATGCCACTACATGTCTTCTACAATGGTTAACTTTATCACATCCTTCCATGTCATATCCTTTCATTAGGTCATTTTTCCTCTTCCATTGGACCTCTCTTCTATCACGAACTCTCTTCTTTTACGAGTTCTCTTCTTCTTCTGCTCTTATCTATTTCTTCTTTTGTTCCTCTTTTGTCACATCTTCCTTCCTTAATACTTCTTCTATCTTATCCTTTCTTCTTTAGCTTCTTCTATCGCCACTCCTTTTCCTTCTTCTCTTTCTTTCTCTACTTTTGTCTTAGGTCCTTTTACTTCTTGGGACCTCACTCTTTTCATACTTAGGAATAATTATAAGTGAATTCTACCTATATTTTCCTAGGCACAACATGCCCCCAACACTCATATTTGGCTTATCCCGAGCCACACAAAGCTATTCTTCCATTTTCTTAAATGTGTTAACTTGACCTTGAAAATATTGCAAGATTTTCATTAATTTCTCTTATTCCTCTCGCACATTTTCCTCTGCTTTCTGCAAGTTCACCACAAGGTCAAAATTGAGGTGTGCCAAGAGTACGAGCCTTATGGCTTGTACTTTCTATTGTACTCTCTGATATACAAGCTGTATAATGCCTGTAACTCTTTCATCTTCTTCCTGGAACTATTCAACCTTATCTGCACATTTTTATTGTTGCATGCAAAACATCATTACTTGTTGTTATGATTTCTTCATTTCTATCACCTTAGCCATCTTCTGCTCTAAGGGTAACTACTTCGTCTCATTCTTCAGCTAAGTTACCTCTGTCTCAGTTGTGCATAACTCCTCTACAGATTTCTCTAGTTTAGCGTCTTCCATCAAGGCTTTCCAAGACTAAGATACTTGGTCAACAACCCTAACATATAGTGATTTTGCTTCTTCTATCTTCTTTGTAGCTTTTGTTGCTTCTTTTTTCTTTCTTCTATAAGATAAAATTACTGTTTCAGAGCGGTAGGATGGACAAGATGGAAAATCTCATCAACATCACCAATTTTGAAAGATGAGGACAGTACCTGAAGTGCTTGCCAAGGAATCTGTACTTTGGCATCTTCCCTTTCACAGGATGAGCATCACTACTACATTTTGACCAAAAATCCGACGACCGTCATGTCGGATTTTCGACACTTCCCCGTCGCATGTACGACACTTTGGTTTTTTTTGAAGCGTCGGAAACTTGTCATCGGTTAAGCGACACTTAAGCAACCGTCGCTTAAGTGACCCTTAGTTAACCGTCGCTTGAATTTAACTCGTCGGTTATCCGACACTTATTAAGCGACAATGACAAATTTTTAAAAACTTTTAGACCCACTAGGCGTCGGATAAGCGACACTTATAAGCGTCGGTGAAATACTACGCGTCGGATAAGCGACACTTATAAGCGTCGCATAAGCGACGACTGTTAATTTTAAAAAAAAAAATAATTGTAAACTGTCGGATAAGCGACACTTATAAGCGTCGCATAAGCGACGACTGTTAATTTTTTTTTTTAAATAATTGTAAACTGTCGGATAAGCGACACTTATAAGCGTCGCTTAAGCGACCACTGTTAATTTTTTTTTTTTAAATTAATTGTAAATTGCTATTGATTGGGGTGGCGACATATGTTTAAAGTTTAAAGTTTTAAATGTCGAATGTTTAATGCATTGGGGGTGGCGGCATTAGTATTATATCTATTGATTATGTCGAGGTATTATAATATTGGAATGTGGTGTGAAGAACAACCTGGTTCATTGTCAAAAATGATTCATTGTCAAAACCAAATCCTAAGTCAAACCATATTGTCCCATATACATTCCGTCGAAGAAACATTGAATCAAATTGTAGCATGTCACTCTAAAGAGGTCACTATCACTACCTTTGTATATGCCTACAGGTATCAATCCCAAACTGTAGTATATATGCAGTGATAACACTTCTACATAGTACCGAGGATCCTAACAACAAATATAACCATAGCAAAACGTTCCGTACTGAAAGCACTAAACATATCCTTTGCCAAAAAGGGATTCATTGTCAAAAACACCAAATCCTTGGCCATATACAGAATGCCATATTAACATGTCCCATATACAACCTGTCAAAATAAAACATTGAACCAAACTGCATCACGTCACCCTAAAGAGGTCACCATCTCTGTCAATGTAAATGCCTACATAAAAGAACATAATTCAGGATTTCCTCCCAAATCATGATACAAATTCCTCTAGCATATTATCATAAAGACTCCATAACAATCAATCATAAAAATACCATCCGAGACTTGTCACCCTCACTGTGCATAAGATGAGGCTAACTGAAAGATAAAAGTAGAAAGACTCATTTACATAAAAAGGCTAGGATCATGCTCTGTCAAGATGCCATTTTTGTTTTTACTGAGTTGCTAGACTTGCAGCCACTTCCTGTGTCTGTGTTAAGAAATCCCTCATATGAAGCACTTTATCAACAGTTTAGACACTTCAATCCTATTCAAACTCAGGTATTTACTGTGCTTTATAACTCAGATGATAATGTTTTAGTTGCAGCACCTACTGGTAGCGGTAAGACTATCTGTGCTGAGTTTGCTTTACTACGATTGCATCAAAAAGGAACAGACAGTGTATTTCGATGTGTCTATATTGCTCCTATAGAAGCTCTTGCCAAAGAGCGATATCGGGATTGGGAGCAGAAATTTAGCAAAGGATTGGAAATGAAAGTAGTTGAGCTGACAGGTGAATCTGCAACTGATTTGAAGCTCCTTGAAAAGGGCCAGATAATAATAAGCACACCAGAGAAATGGGATGCTTTGT
>LPNX010774869.1:0-16272 GCA_001517045.1 Pseudotsuga menziesii
GGACCACTTGAGAGGAGTCCTTAGTGCCTCTCGGGATGGTTGTTTCTCACATGCTTGACTCCAACTACATCATCGCACTGTTGAGATTCGTACAGGGTTTGGTCCACACAATACTTGGTCAAAGACCCCGGATGTCACCTGAATCTAGCATTAATGAGTCTACTCGAGGGACCTAAACAGGTTATGTCCCTTGTGATTTTTGGGTTGCGTTGGAGACAGTGTTCAGAAGCCCGAGCAGTGCTTCTATATAGATTTATGATTGATGCAGCATACTTGTACCACAGAGACTCTGACTCTCAATCAGCGAGTCCACATAGCTATGTACCGTTCCAGATTCAACATACCGTCAATCATGAAGATATAACATTCCATGAGAATGCCATGGGTCCAATATACCAGATCAGTATTTTATTCAGCCTCACATTGAGGCAACCATTATGGTATCATCAGTTGTATATGATCAACTCTTGTATTTTAGAGCATAGATCAAATTATTCTTTTGACATTTTCACGAGCATGGGGATGCCCGCCTCGTCCATATACATGTCACACATTATTTGTATCTCACCCATTGATGGGAACCATATTAATACAAAAACCAAAAGCCACCATGCCCTAGCCCCAGAAGCACCACCTCGCCGTAGCAAATACTATGATGTCCGTCGGCCATACGATGAGCTCCTGCCCTCACACATCAGGGGGCAATCTGTTAACCAAAAAAATCCCTCACTAAGCTCTCCATGACCTACACCACCCAAGGACACCACTTCACGACCCTTGATTAGACCCCCACACCCTAAAACGTGCTTAAGGATGAAGAAAAGGGCTTAAAAACCCCCAAAAGGAGCCTAAAATACTCTCTTAGGAGCTAAGGCCCCCCAAAAGGGGCTAAAACCCTAAAATGAGCTAAAATTAGGGAGGAAGGGGCTAAAGCTCAGACCAAGGGCTTAAAACCCTAAAACCCCAAAAAAACTATAAAAGGAGGGTGGGGGGTCACTCTCAAAACACTTCTCCCTTGCATACTATTATGTTTCCTGTGGATGCCTTGAGACCCTTTTGTCTCTCAAGCCACCCACACTCCCTCTCCTCCATCTCCATTGAGCCATAGCTTCCCCATCCAAGAGAGAGGTTCTTCTTCAAGCCAGGGCATGGTGGCCCATTCCACCTAAAGAGAAGGTATAGCTTGTTATTTTCTGTTTTTTTTTAATGATTTCTTTGCTTTCTAATCCATGGTTTATTTGCAGGTTTATTGCCTAACTTGTTTTGCAGGTTTCTAGTTTCTAATAGTTGTTTGCAGGTTATTGGAAGCAGAATTCTAAGCCATTGTTTGCAGAGGGATTCTCCATCATTTCTCTTCTTTCTGTCTAATTTTATTTCTGTTTTATTTTCAGCATTTTCATAAGCAGGAACCTATCCTTCTGTCCTACAAACAGAAGGGAGCCATTCCTGCCCCTGTAGCAAGGAGAAATCCTTGCTACAGGAAGGTTCTGCATCAATGATGTCGCTACATTCGTCATATTATTCTTTATCGGTCATCACTTGTTCATTGGAACAAGTCTCATCCTTCTTTTCTTGTAGGTGATTATGTATGCGATCTTTCCTACAAGTCAAATGCATTAGTTGTATGGTTAGAAACATTTCATAAGGCATATTCATAATAGAAAATTCTTATGCATAAATATATGATCATGCAACTATTTTAGCCAATACAACATTCATCCATATCTCACAGAAACTTTTCTAGATGCCTTCCATCTCCACCAAGACAACATTGAGATTGTGCATTAATCCAATATGTCAGCAAAGAGGTTTCATTCTAGATAAGTAGCAATGGAGAGTTGTATAGCACCATGATCTACTTACCCATCACATGCATATTAGTAGTATATTGTCATTAATGAAAACATTCTATCATGCATAATACATCAACTGAATATAAACAAATGTATAACAAAACAATATCATGAAATGACAATTGAATACTTATCTTTATTTGTTTCGTGGGTAGACTCCTTCTTGAGCCTTCAGCTTTATCATCTTCATAATAGCATCGTTTCTTATCCAAATGATAATATGGACAAGAGGTTCTTCAACAGTTGAGTTCTTCATATTCCTCATCGCTTGAGGTATCTTCTTTGGATGGTGAGAGCTTGATCTTCAGTTGCTCCCATCTTCTCTTCTTTTATTATGAGTTGAGCTTCTTCTTCTTCCCAAAGTCTCCTGAAATTAATAACTTCCTTCTGGCACACATTCCTCGCATGAATGAATCCCATGATCTTGGGAGCCCATTCAAGGTGGCTATCACCACTTCTGTATTTTCCACTTCTTCTTCTACTGGTACAAGTTGTTCTTTGATTTGAGAGACCCTCGTAAAATATGGCTGTATGGTCTCTGCATTCTGGATCTTCACATTCTACAACTGTTTTCTCAAAGTCATTTTCCGATTTATGTTCTTTCCTTAAAATATCTTGGTCAAGGAGTCAAACATCTCTTTCAGTGTCTATAGGGAAGATACTTATGGTATAAATTGATTCGTGATTGAATCAACAATGATCTTCTTGACCTTGACCAAGTTCTTCTTATGTAAGGCTTTTAGCCTCATCTCCCTTTGGAACTGGAACCTCTCTACTTATGTAGGTGTCGAATTCATTTTCTTCAGAGAGATCATATACTTCCATGCTTGGAAGTTTTCAACTTCACCTATCTTGTCATCAAGCTGATGTGATAGATCACTTTGAAATGAGAACCTCAAATGAAAATAGCAATAGATTAGATCTTACCGATTTGAGGTGTCCGTCCTAGATCCGGAGCTGGCTGATCTACGGTTTGTCAGAGAAACCTTAATTTTAAAAACTTGGAATCTTTCAGATCTAATTGTATAGAAAGATATACCTCTTCAAGGTGAGCTGTCCAATGTAATCATTTTCTGAAAACAGTGGAGAGAAGCTCCCGGAACAGGAAGCCCTAGTTTACCAATTTCTTTTGCAGAAATGCCTGATACTGCTTCTATAGTATCTCCGAAATTACTGCTCCTATATGTTTGAAACTTTGCATTAAGGTAGCCTCGCGTGTTCTTGTTCCAACACCATAGATTTCATCAGAATTTGTTTCACCAATTGGGACTTATGATTGGTTTCCCAAGGTGACCTATTTCAGGACTGTTCAACATAGCTAAGTTGTACGAAGTTCCACATGTCACGGTTTCATCTCCAGGGTCTCAAAATTCTACCAAAGAAAGGAAATTCCGTTTCCTTTTTGGAACATCTTTATAAATTTCATTTGGACCTTGGTAGCCCGAGATATAGCAATTCTCCCCAGGTGTACTGTTTAGGAATGAATCATGGAAGAGGCTGGAACCCTAACTTGGAGGGATCATATCTCCTCGAATATAGCGAATCAGTGGCTGAATTTTGGACACAATGTAAATAAGGATTTTAGCTTCGTCCTGTGAAAGTTTTAGATTTTGATCCTTCTTCAATACCGAGATATAGGGAATGTACAAAAAAATATCAATTTTAGTATTTTAGTTTTTTTTCCGGCCTAGGGTCAAACTAGGGTTTGACTTTCTCGGAGTTATACCCAACCAAAAATATCAACCCAGGTCTCTAAACTTCGATTTTTATGAGGAGAAAAATCCTATGCCGGGCTCGCTCAAAAATTCCTCTTTTGTAAGAAGCCCTAATTTTTCGCACAAAAAACTGAAAATGTTCAGAATCGAATTCCGCTTCGATAGAAAGATGCGCCCTTCAATGGAGAGTCAGCGTAGCATACTTTTGTTGATGGATTGTGGAGAGAGACCCAAAAAGTAAGAAGCCCTCACTTCTGCAGCTGCACAATGTCTTCTTCTCAGGTTAGCTCTGATACCATGTTAGATTTTTATCATTCAAGCTAGCATTATCTTAGGATATTATCTAAGAGAATAACATGCACATCAATAAACACAAGAGAGAAGAGACAAGAGACACAAATAATTTTCCTCAAGGAAACCATTAAGGAGAAAACCCCACAACTTCCTCAGAGATAGAATGAGCACCAATGGCAGCAGTAAAACCTGAAAACATAAAAGATGATCTCCACAGCTTGTTCTCTCTCTTACACTTGAGAGAGCTTCTCCTGTCTCACTCATGCGCCCCAGTGAGTCACGTGTGTGTGTGATAAATAGAGAGGCTCACTCTCTATTTATATTCTTTCGTTCACTTGATGTCCACTTCAACATGTTGGCCCCACTTAACAATTACTTACTAGGGCCGACATCTCTAGGAGAGTCTAATAACCCTAGTGCCCTACAACTTGTGGGGACTTTGCCCCTCTGATCAAGATGGAGGGTTAAACTTAACACAATGGTGGGGACTATTGCCCCGACTTACAATAATTCACCTAGGGTCAACTTCTCTAGGATAGTATAATAACCCTAGGGCCCCACAACTGCGGGGACTTTAACCCTTGATCAATAAGAGGGTTACCTACAATGACTTTACATGACTTGTTTACATTATTGAATCTCCCGATAGGAACATCGGGATATGACATGACTCAATTACATTACAGATGCTTCCCGGAATAAACATCGGGGTACAATACATAAAATATACAAGTGAATACATTTTGAAGTTACAATTACATCAAAACCATGACTATATTGGTTTATCCCACATTCATGGGGAATAATAGTTGTTTATATTAAACTTAGTATATAAGTACGTGTTGAGGTCAATGAAGGAATCCACGAGTTATTTGTATTGAGCTTTCTCAAAGGAGGTTACCCCGTTAAAGTTGCCTCCAATCAAGAAATTCCTTGTATGTTATGCTATTTCTGTTATATTGTGCATTTTTATTATTTATTGCAGGAGGTTTCCTCCATTTAGCCAAGCTTATTTATTAAAAGTTTCGTAGCTCCTAACTTTTATGTTTTTCAATGATCTTAGTGATTTGTTTTATGCAGTTCACATAATATGAGAGGTTTAATATTGCTACATTTTGTAATAGTGGTTGCATGGTTTTATTTTAACCTATGCTCACATGCTACTTGCACCTCTATGTTGTCTAAGCATTATACTCAATTTCCTATCTTAACCTCTAAATTTTATTCCCTAATGTTTTCAAAATGCCACTTGTCAACATTATGGTTCACATTTTTCAAATCAATAATACTTAATTATGACTCATGAATTAATCACATGCATTTTTATGACCCTGAAAAAATCAAATCGATTTTAACACCACTAGAACACGATTTGTCATCATTTATTCAGAATTTATTGTACTCTTAGGTATCTAGTTTAATGAGGTTTCATATATTCCATAGGGACTTTTGGAAATGGCCTTAGAAGCCAAGGGAAGTGGTTTATTTGCGGTATAACTCTACCCTAGTTTATTCGATATTTTTCTTTGTGTTTGAATACCTAGTCAATCTGATGGCCCCTGTAGTCCATTTTGAGATGTATGGATTTGAATACCTTGATGCTTATGAAAAATATTTGGGGTCATTCCACAAAATCGGTTGGATTCCTTTCTTAATGAAATTTAATGGATACAACGTGGAGGTCACCAAGGCATTTTCCTTTCCTTTTGATGGGGGTGAATGCTCATATCAAGGATGTCAACCCGCGTTTGTTTGAGATTTTCATTGATTAGGCCACACAAGTCCCACTGGTAGGAGAGAAATGGTTTAAGGTATAGTTTCATTTATTTTGAGAATATTTGAAGCTCAATCCTTAACTATATAGGCCAGTGACGAGAGGGATTCATGCAGTTTGAAATTTGACTTTCCAAGAATCCCTTACCTTTATCTCCCATGTCTATAATTTTCAGGTTGGCATACAATTTCTCCCAGTGTGCGACCATTTGTTGGCCTACAAAAATCACCATTCATTTTATGAAAGTCTCCCACCATGAAACATTGGTAAAGAATGATAATGGTTTCATGTTTTATTAGATTGGTTCTCTTAACTCTTATTTTCAAACCTTTTAAAGGACTAATTCAGTATCATCGTCATACTGAAAAATTGCAATCTCTGGATTTAAGGAAAAAATCTTACTTTTTATGTTCATGTCTCAATTTCATGACTATTTTGAGATATTGATATTAATCCTTATGCTTGTTGGTTTGATTATGCTGAGCTTGTTAATTTATTGGTGTTTTATTTTTAGGATTATCTAATATGGTCCTAGGGAAAGTTGTTGATTGAGTAATGATCGTTATTAGTTGACATTAATTTTCGCAGCTGCAAAAAATCCAACTAAGTTGTTTTTAGTTTATGTATTGGATTAATCAATGAATATCGTACGTTGAATTTCATGTAGATGTCATGAAATTAATAATGTTGCTTTGAACAAGTCATTTAGCGAATATTATTTATTAAAATTTTTGTAGCTCCTAAATTTTATGTTTTTTCAATGATCTTAGTGATAAATTTTATGCAATTCACATACAATGAGAGATTTAATATTGCTACATTTTGTAATAGTGGTGCATGATTTTATTTTAACCTACACTTACACGCAGATCACATCTCTATGTTGTCTAAGCATTATATTACTCAAGTTCCTATATTAACCTCTAAATTTTACACCCTATTTTTTTTCGAACTGCCACTTATCAACATTATGATTTACATTTTTCAAATCAATAATTTTAATGATGACTCATGAATTAATAACTTGTCCATTTTTATGGACGAAAAAATTAAATAGATCTTAACACTACCAAAACATGATTTTCCATCATTTATTTGGAATTGCTTGTACTCTTAGGTATCTGGTTTAATGGGGTTTCATATATTCCATAGGGACTTTTGGAAATGGCCTTGGATTCCAAAGGCGTGGTCTATATGCAGTATAACCATGCTCTATTTTATTCGATATTTCGCTTTGTGTTTGAATCTTTGTTAATATAATGGCACCTATAGTCCATTTTGAGATGCATGGTGTTGAATACCTTGATGCTTATGAAAAATATTTGGGGTTGTTCCACAAAATTGGTTGGATTCATTTCTTAAGGAAATTCAATGGATACAACCTTGAGGTCGCCAGGGAATTTTCCTTTCCTTTTGACGGGATGAATGCTCAGATCGAGGATATATCCTATGTTTGTCTGAGACATTTATTACTCGGGCCACACAAGTCCCACATGTAAGAGAGAAATGGTTTAAGGGATGTAGGATCCTGAGTGATTTATGGAAGAAATTTCTCAAACATACAAGCCAAAATATTAACATTAAAGGGGGAATTCCTACTAAACTATTCAAAAAATGCTTGCATGTGATTCTAAGACTCATATAGAGGTACATAATGTGTGAGGGTATATTTTCCTCTGTGTATTTTCATCATATGAGGTTTCTCTCGATGTTTAAGGGTCATTCAATCAATATGCCTTATTATCTATTAAATAGGCTCAATAAAATGGCCATTATTGTTCGAAAAACCCTAGGCGATGTTGATAGAAGTCTATTTTACTACAGTCTGATTAAAATCCTAGTTCAATATAGATTTTTTGAATTAGATGGTAATTGGGAAGTGTTCTTGGATCGAAACCAGGTTGGGGAAAAGCAATTATGGCCTAAGTTTAAATGAATTACGAGGAAGAAACAAAGGGTTTCTAGTTAGGAAAAAGTTTGATGATAAAGTACCACCTCATAGTGTATCAAATGTTCAGGATTTTGACCATGAAGTCTCACACAACTCACATCCTAAATCTTGTGATCCCGAGATGAATTTCCAATGTCCATAAAAAAATGATAAAAAGGGTAAACAAGTGGTTGATGGAAATGCAGAATATGTCAAGAAGAAGGTTAAAGTAGTCTACTATGATGAAACCAACCAAACCCCAATTGGGATTGTTTTAAGATGCATTACTTGTAGTATGTCTAGTATCCTTCTTATATTCCTTAAAAAGATCCACATATAATACATCTCATTGAGCCAGATGAAGAGCCACACGATAACTCTTTAGAGGTAGGGGATAGTGATCAAGTAGGTTTTCAATATAGCTATAGTTCCACTCCTGTAACAAGAGAGAGGGATGTTGAATCCGATCGCAATATAGAACAAGTGAAATGGGATGAATGTTAAGATAGCACCAATCATGGCATTGGTGATTTTCTTGAGACATTAAAACCTTCTGCACTGTCTACTGATATAATGCAAACTGATAGGATCAGTTGGTTGGAAACAAAATAAAATAACTTGAATTAATCAATGGTTATTTGAAAGATGAAAACATCAATTTGAAGGTGAATGTAGCATAGCTAGTTGAATAAAGGGACGATATGAAGACCAAGAGAGATAAATTTAAATATCAGAGGAATATTCTGATTCATAATGGGAATAAATGGTATGATAAAAATTGACTAAATAAATAAAATCTAAACAAACTCAGAGGCAAACTCAAGGAAGCAAGAAGGACGGCTCCTAAACATGTATCCATCCATGCAACTCTAATAATTTAGAGTTTTTTTCGATTGTCCTACAATTTTCCATTTTGAGATATTTCTATGCGTTGTCAAAGTGGTGCCTTTTTCCACCTACCACATCAATTTAACTGATTTAACTAGTTTAACTGATTGCCGGATTGATTTAGACATAAGGAGTTAGACTATTGGCTCCCATGCGGTGATTTAGACACACCGAGTTAGCTAACCAGTCAGGTTTAGTTGGTAGATTTGAATCTTATCCACATGATTCGAATTCTCCTTATTGTAACACCATTGCATTACTGTTGGATTAATGAAGACTAATGTTGTAATTAACTGATAAATTCTTATCATATTTGTCTCAAATTTGTCTTCTTCAGTGTACATTGTTCTTGATATTCCACTGCACAATTCTACTTCATAATTGCTCTCATTTTCATGTAGATCAATGGTTCAATAACTTAACATGGTATCAGAGCCTTGTTCAGGCTAGAAACAAGTCTTGTATGATCTCCATTGTACACAAGAAGTAGCTGAGTTTCCACATAAATCCAACAATTTTTCCTTGCTAACTCTGGATTCATCTAGAGAAGTCTCTACAGGTGTGACAGACTCTAAGAAATTGGACATGTCGAGGTGGAAAGGCTTGAAACTGACATGATTGTGAATTGAATTTGGTTTTTGTAGTGTTATTTGCAAGTACCTATGTAGCTTCTTGAGGAATTGACTGTTCACCATACAAAAAGATGACTTCTTCAGCTCTCGTACACTGAATCCTTACACCCTTCAACTACACTAATTGGAGGGCATATATGAAGGTGTCCTTGTGCAATCTTGGCCTGTATATGATGACTGTGGGAAGATAAACAGATTCCCAACAACATGTTGAGAAGAACAAAATTTTGAATCGGCTTGATGAGGCCTTCGACTTCATGTGCACTCATATCTCCCAGGATATTTTGTTCCACATTGAGGGACTAAGGAATCCGAAGGAAGCTCGGGATAAGCTTGAATTTTTGTTTGGAAAACAAGAGGAGCTTCGAGGGAACATATAGGAGAATGAGCTCATTGCTTTACAACCCAACAATTTCGAATGTATTTAGCAATTCTTCACAAAATACAAGTCACTAGTACTGCAATGCAAACAATGTGGATTTGAGAGGAAGATGAGCATCTTGTGCTGTTTGTACTGAGAAAGCTTGGCTTTGAGTACTTTGTCTTTGTCTCTACATTCCATTCCGGAAGAGATTCCATCCCCAATTGGAAGATGCCTTCTCTAGATGCTTTTGCTGAGTACTTAATACAAGAGCAAGATAAATTGGTTCAAATGGGAGTGATTCAAACCACCAAGAATCAAGCACTCTTTATGACAGACTCAAACAATGCACAAGCAAGAGGGAATCACAAAGGGAAGGATCCCAAAGCCACTGATTCGAAGCCAAAGGAGAATCAGATATCTTGTAATGGATCCTTGGGTTTCGAGAAAAAAACAATAAATTTGAGAAGACTAAGTTCCCATATTGTATGAGAGGCTTTCATCCAGAGAGCTAGTGCATGAATAATACAATTGACCAAGTGCCAACACTCCTTGAACAAAACAATATTGCCCTCCCATAAGGAGAAAAAAAGTCCGATGCTGGAAAACCGGCATAAGATCATGAGAGATTCCATGCCTTGAAGGCAGGCCTCACTCAGTCGAAAGATTACTTGATAGATTTTGGAGCATCCAACCACATGTTTTCCTCCAAGGAAACCTTCACTACTCTCACTCTATCAAGAGGACCTAACATTCACATGGGATATGACTCCCAAATCCCAGCTGCTAGGAGAGGTTCTATTAAAATACAACGTGGTGAGTTCAAGAATGTTCTCTATGTTCCCTCTCTTGCAACAAATCTATGTCTATTTATCAGATGACCCATACAGGTTCTCCTAAGAGAGTTACATTCGACTATGACTCAGTGGAAATGAATGAAAAAGCTACTGGAAACCTCATAGCGAAAGGTTTTTCTAACCATGCCTTAAAGGCATATGAGTTCTCCCGTTTCCTACCTACTTCACATCCAACAAATTTATTGACTCATGCCAATAACACCAGCAAGATGTGGCATGAGATATTTGGGCATCTCAATTTCAAATATATCCAGCAACTCCACAATGACAAAATGGTTGAAGGCTTGCCTCTCATCCAAACATCACATGGAGTATGTCTTGGTTGCTTGGTGGGTAAGCATCCAGAGAAGAGGCATGAAGTTGGGAAGGAAAATAGAGCGGCCTTTACACTTGATTTGATACACAATGATATTTCAGGACCTAATCCTACAACATCAAACAATGGCTCTAGGTATTTCCTTACTTTTATTGATGATTGTTCAAGGTTCTGCTGGGTATATTTTATGAAACAGAAATAAGAGGTATTCGAAATTTTAATTTTTTTAAAATCCTTGATTGAAAATAGTTTTGGAAAGAAGATCAAGTCCATTAGATCAGATATTGGAGGTGAATACATTAAAAGATACTTTCATCGGTATTGTGAATCAAATGGGATTTGAATGGAACCCTCAATTCCATACACACCACAGCAGAATGGCGTGGTTGAGAGGAAAAATAGATCATTGAAGGAGATGACAACCTGTCTTCTCCAAGCCAAGAATCTTCCTCCTTCTCTTTGGGGTGAAGCTGTAAACTGTGCTTCATATGTACAGAATAGAGTGCCTCACAAATCAGTGATTGGGGTAACTCGTTTCGAAGCACTACGTGGGCATAAGCTTGATGTCTCTCACTTGAGAGTCTTTAGTTCCAAAGCTTGGGATAGAATACCTATGGACAAGAGAAAGGCCTTCCAATCCCAGAGTAGCGAATGCATACTGCTGGGATATGATGAGGATGAAAACGCATTTAAATTGATGGATCTTACAACTAGGAAGTGATTCATAGAGTGCGGTGTTCAATTTGAAGAAGATAAATTGCTTGATCCACCACAATCCGAAGCAAAAGGAGGTATACACACTCTTCCATTACCATTTGATGATGATATTTTGTCTTATGTTTCATATTCAGATGAAGAGGAACAAGATCATCATGATCTTGATATTGAGGCTGTACCTCATGAGAATCTAGATCCAGATCCATCTCCCATTCCAAATCAGTGGCCTAAGCCTAAATGGGCCCAAAAGATAATTGAATCAGTTGGGGATGGTGCTGGGAATCCATAAGAAAAAAGGAGAACACGGTCCCAGTATCGGAATGAACATGTTGCACTCTCTCATATAGCTTCGCTATCTATAGAGTGGTGCAACAAACTTACAGGGAAATGCTACTTTATGATAGCAAATGATAAACAATTTGTCCCACAGAAGAACCAAATTGATCATTCCATTCCTCCTCAAGAAAGAAGAAACACAAAGAGCATTCATCATATCGGAAGAAAATTGAGAGGTTCACATGCACAGTGTCAGGATACTGTTGCACAGAAGAACCAAGCTACTGCATTGCTGCTGCAAATTGCAACAAAATTTTTACAAGTTATTACCCAAAGAATTTTTTTTTCTCTTGAGTATAGCTTGTTTTCCCGATTCACTTCTTTTTTGAGGGGGGGTTTTCCCATGAGGTTTTCCCCATTTTCCTTAGTTTATTAAGCAGATTTTATTTTTCATTAGATTGTAAGGGTGACTTTTGGCCTAGTTTCCAGGGTCCAAGGTTCTCCAAGTTAGGATTAATGGGGGGTGTTAGGATTATATAATCCTTCTTTGTCCATATATAGTCTATTTGATCATATTTCCTTACTTAGGAGTCATTTGGGTGAGTTTGGTTCCACTGGTGCCATTGGTGCCATCGACGCCATTTGGTGCCACAAGTGCCAATCCCTACATTCTAGGAGCTACTATGAGTTCCACCAACAACTTCCATCACTTGGTTGTGGTAGGTAGGAAATTATGCTAAGTCAACCTTCAGTTACATTCAATTATATCACTTTGAGTTAGTCTAGCGCCAACTTTTCATGGTTGAATGGAGAAGTGGCGCCTTTTCCACCTACCTCATCAGTTTAACTAGTTTAATTGATTGTCAGACTGATTTAGACATCAGGAGTTAGACTAGTGGCTCCCATGCAGTGATTTAGACACACTGAGTTAGCCAGTCAGCCAGGTTTAGTTGGTACATTCAAATCTTATCCACATGATTCGAATTCTCCTTATTGTAACACCATTGTATTACTACTGGATTAATGAAGAATAGTGTTGTAATTAACTGATCATTTCTTATCAAAATTGTCTCAAATTTGTCTTGTTCAATGTACATTGTTCTTGATATTCCATTGCACAATTCTACTTCACAATTGCTCTCATTTTCCTGTAGATTAATGATTCAATAATTTAACATTTTGTTGATAAATTTTGTACCTACTCAATTTATTTCCTTTAGCTACTTGACATTCTATTTGACATTCAAGTATGATTCTTGATTTTACCTAATGGTAATGACAAGTATCTCTAAGTTTTGGCTGCATTAATGAAGATTGGTTTGGTTGCGCTAGATCAGTTTGAGAAGTTTCGAGGATCGCGTTTCTAGTTAATGAAGGTATAAAGCAACAATAAAATCATATGCGACAACTGGCATCATATTGATTGATGAAGTAAGTGCAACATTGTCAATTTGACTTACCTGAAACAAATATTCGTGCCCTTGAATCTACTTTTCGTATTTTTGGAAAATTATTCGTATTAATGATGACAACTGTTGAGTGTCATCATCTGCTTTGTAAAAGGGAATTTAGTTGTGATTCTATTTCTGGAAATTTTGTTGTACTTGACTTGATGGTTTGACCCATGAGGTCGGGTTTGTCAGTTGTAGTTTGGTTGTATAAATATAAGTTCATATCAGCCTTTGAGGGCGGTTCGATGGGTAACACATAAGGAGGTCATAAGGAGTTGTAAGTGGTCCTTGTTGATATTAATTTTTTCTCAAACTTATTTTAAAGACATCTTGGATATGTTACAATCCCACTACTTTGGTATCGATGAGGTTAATCTCCGTATTCTAAAACTCCTTTTTGCCTCTTTTATGCTTATAATGATGTTGATATAATATTTTGGTTTATGGTATTGCGTGTCTATTAAATCATTTAAATATATTTTAACAATTATATCCTCATGTATTGATAATCATTTTTATACCTGCCGCGGCAGGTATATTGTAATCGATCTCCGTTGACTTTGCAATAGTTGCCGTTGAACAAAAGTATTAAATTTGTTATTGCAAAGTAGAACTTTGGGATATGAAAAAAAATAATTTTTGATTTTATTAATATTATATTTATTTGTTTTCCTATTGGTTGAGTGGGGATGATGTCATCCTCGGAGTTTGTTATCTGGATTTGGATCGACAGCTGGCAACAATGACATAATCAAAATCTTACGGACCTGCGAAAATCTGGTTGGTTTAGTGCTTGATGGGATTTTCAATGGGCTTGAAACCCATCTACATTAATTTCCATTGATATCAGCGAAGTTTCAACGAAACAAACTAATTGTTTTAATATCGAAACATATTGCAAATTTGCTTATTGCAGAGGCACGAAAAACACGAATAGTAGAGTTTTCGCTGCCCTGCAAACATAGCGGAAGAGCAGAAGCTACTTGAATTGTGGGGATGTAACAGTGGGTACAGACAACCATCCGTCTTCCAAACGGGCCAGAAAGTCATTCAAGAGGTATGCATTCTATACTCCCCATGTTTTCTGTTTTGAAAATTTCTTTCTGCAACTTTCAGACTTTGCATTCAGGGGTTCAATGCATTTAAAAGCCAAAATGTCGATTACATGAAGGAACCAGAGTGCATTCGTTTTTCCATTTTAAATTTTTTGCAATCTATTGATTTATCTGCTCGCTTTCATCCAGGGCGAAGGTGATTATTTGTCGGGGAACATAATCGAAATTGAGATGCACAACTTCATGAGCTATGACCACATAAAATCCAGGCCAGGGTCACGGCTCAACCTTGTAATTGGTCCGAACGGAACGGGGAAAAGCTCTTTAGTATGTGCAATTGCAATAGGTCTCGCCGGAGAACCCCAGGTTGATATTTTCTCCATCTTGTGTGTGTGTGTGTCTATATATATATATATATATATATCATGTACTAGGGTTTGCTACCGAGAAATCAAGTGAACACTGGCGAATGGATATGGTGACTGTGTGATAATAAATGCTTGTTTTTACTGCAGTTACTGGGGAGGGCATCAAATATTGGCGATTATGTGAAACGAAGAGAAGAGTCGGGATGGATAAATATCTCCTTGCGCGGAAATGTTGTAGGAGAGATCATTATTATTACACGGAAATTGACAGACATAATAGATCCAAATGGCAGTTTAATGGTATGGGTGAGAAGCTTATGCTAGTTTGCTCTGTGGCCATCTTGCCTGGAGTTGGTTTGATCTTGTCAATTCATTGTTTATGCATTATTCTTTTTTGAAATTGTCATTGAGTTGTTAGTTTAGAAAGCCCTGTTGGAGACAGGGATAGAGGTAATGCCACATGATATGGACGGGGCAAAAACTCGGCAAGTCCAAAGTGCAGAGTCAACTTGGTGCAAAATTCAGCCTTAATTTAGCTTATATGAAAAATAACGGAACATAAACTCAACAAAATCCACGAATCTAAGGAAACTTCTGGATGCTTCCTTTCACCACCAGCATTGTCCAATCAACACTAAGGTTCAATGCCGACGACACAAGAGGCTAGGAACTTTTTCCATCACCTACACCAGGCCTATATGTGGCCACTTCCCCACCGTCTCTTTGGAGGAGCTAAACATGTCACACCTTTGAGGGATTCAAACCTTGGCAGTGGTATATCACCATGCCTGCTTGGCCAACCGATTATGCTCCCAGTGACAACTTTCAAACTTAAACTGCCTTATTTAAAAAAACATGGAACGTAAACTCAAATTATCTGGGAACTTAAAGGAAATATTTGGATGCTTTCCTTCACTATCAACGCCGCCCAATCAACACCAAAGTGGAATGTTGACAACGACAGGGGCTATGAACTTTGTCCATTGCATCCCATCCTTTCGGAGGAGCTAACCACGTCACACTTTTGGGAGAATTGATCAAGCTCCTGCTGACAAATTTGGGAGCTTAAACTTGACAATAACTAGATAAATTTAGTAGTAACATGGAAAAACATGACAAACTCAGAAATAACTTGCAAGTTTGACCAAAATGGGGTGAGTTTTGACCTAAATTTTAACTCATACTTGCTAAGTAATTGTCATATTTAGAGTCTTGTTACAGAGTAGAAGCTGTGTTAAGTAAACTTGTGTACGTTACAACTTTGGCCAAATGCATGAAGTACTAGGTTTCAAGAGATAAACGATTGAATCTAAATAGTTTTTGAATAAATTTTTACTAGTAAATTTTGAAATATGTCTCAAATTTCAATGACTATTTTTAAAGAATATTGGGTTCTCTCTGTTTGACTTAGTGCCCTTATACTCTGCAATTTTACTCGTCGTGTTGATGTGTAGGCAGAGGAAGCATTTTATTAAGCATGCAGTGGACCGGAGGTATGCGCTGGCTGCAGCTCATGTAGCATACATTCAAGCTCTTAACGCCAGCTACTATAGAATTTCCAAAATTGTGAAATATAGGATATGAGGTTTTTATAGTCATAGAAACATTTTTCAGATGTCATTCATTCTTTGGTGCATCGTACCGTACTTTTTATTGTTCGGCACCTCTTATGCACTAAGAATTGGGGGTGAACTTGGCGTACTTGGACTCGAATCCTCATCGGCGCACTGCAATTGATAACATCATTACTATGGCGTTTTAGCAGGTATGCGAATGTTGCTCCTG
>LPNX010774869.1:16384-66519 GCA_001517045.1 Pseudotsuga menziesii
TCCAAGGAACAGTTATTGAATTCAGTTAATGTGTCTAGAAGGGGATTAAGTGGTAATTAGATAAAAGTTCACTATGCTAGAACTCTTGCCAGCGGTATGCTCACAGTATACCTGCAATAATAGCTCTGGGACTATATTTCGGGTCCTTAAAGACCGTTCTTTGAAAGCGATCTTTGTAAATTAGTCTAATGTTTTGACTTACAACGCTGGTTAATACCTGGGTTTCCAAAGTTGAAATTTTTTAATAAAACAGACCATAGGTCTGGGACTGTTGATTTTTTTTTTTTTTTAAACTGAATCATATACTCAATGGGTAAATACGAAAATTAATTCTTTTCTTAATTAAAACATAAAGAAATTGAAGGTTTCTAGCACAACAACTCCATCCATTTTCCCATACCTGAGATGTAGATGTCACCACCTCCATTGCAAAAGAAACGTTTTTGTTCTTCCTTCCAAAAGAGCATCGATGGTAGCAACATTACCCTGCAGAGGATACGTCTTGGGCTTGTGGAATTGGAAAAGATTTAACAATGCCAATGCTTCCCTAGAACAAATGCTTTAGGCGTATACTCTTGCAAGTAAATACATATAACTTTGCTGCAAATATAATGCAACACCATACCGATACTGTGTGGATGCTGCTACACAGGAAGATAACGACATCCAACTATGGTTCTATTGCTTGGGAAATCCATGGCCATATATCTATACTGACAATTATTGTCATAACGAAAATTCAAGCTACCAGCGTTACTACACAGGTATTTGCTTGAAATAACATATATTATTTTATTAAAACAAATATTATTATTCCAGTATTGCCTCATTCTCTAAACCATTTTATTTAATTTATTCATATCTTCACTCCAGCGTTTCTCTCAAGACCTTCCAGTCATGCGTGCATGATACTCCATAAGCCAGTGCAGGATGAAATTTTCATTCCCTAGCCATTTAATTAAGTGGAAAAACAAAGCCAATACTTTGGCAATTCTATCCATATGCAATTCCAACTCTAACATAATAAAAAAATGGAAGTGTTATCACATGCTTGCAATAAATAAATAGTTTTGCATTTTATAATATTTGGCTACTCGGGCCACTTTCCACTGACCAAGGGAATGTGCTGCAAAGATATGGGAATCATCCAGCTTGAACGTTAGGTGCCAGTCGAGGCTCGGGATTGAATGTTTTATGAGAATCTAAGTTTGAGTATTACTAATACTTTATTCCCATTACTAATACTATCTTTCATTTTTTTTCTTATATAATAAGTTTTATCTTAATTTTAATTTGTTATGATTTTAAAAGGATTATTTAAATAAATCAAGATTAATAAAAATCGTCTCAAGATTACATCAATTATAAATATTATTTTATAAACACATTTTTTTACATAAGACTTTAAATTAAAACAATAAATAAATAGTATAGATATTAACCTTAAGTATATTTAGATATATAATATATTTTTCTAATTTCAACATAAACATTTTACAAAGTTTAAAACATTTAGTAATTTTATTAATTTGTTTGTTTATTTATTGATTGATTGATTTTTTTAGTTTTTAAAACATTGTTTCCATATTAAAAAATCATATTTGAAAAGTAAATTTAATGATATTGAGTAATAAAACATATTTATTATTTTGTAATCTAGTCAAATCCATCTAGTCAAAACTATTTAACATCAACTTCCCAAAATTAATTTATGAACTTAAATTTTAGCTTTTTAGACTTTAAAACATTAATTTTTAAAAATATTATTATAAATTTAATTAATTCTATACTAACTATATATTTACTAAAACTACCAACACAATTGACAATTATATAGTAACTATATTTATTAATTCTAGATTTTAAAATATTCATTTAACAAAGACATAAGTTATTCTATATTAACTATATTTACTAATAACACTAACAACTTATATATAAACATCGCTTATTGTAGGTGGTGTGAATCATGGTATATTTTTCCATTTATAATACTGCAATTTGTGAAAATTTGGGAACCAATGAGCATGAATTACAATTCTAATATCTTTTTTATTAGAAAAAATTCTAATATAATGGTCTCCTTGCAAATTTCTAGAACAACTTCGATAGAATGCTTCTCATAATGATAGAATGCTTTCATTTGGTTATCAGCAATATTATATTTTCTTTATTATTCTATACACCTAATGCTACTTTTCATAGATTAATGGGTTTTTTAATGTCAGTTTATTGTTATTGTATACATTAAGCATTTTTTAACTTTCTACCTTTTTTCAATCTATTTTCGATTTCTCTATATTTTATTTATTTATTTACTTATTTAATAATCGCATATTGACTCTAGTTCTATTTTTAAATAGTAAATTGACTCCAATTCTATTTTTAAATGAGTAGTCTAAATGTTAGGTGTTTTGGATATCCTATGTGCTTTTTTCCAACTTATATTGAACAAAATAGGATAGAAAAATTTGAGAAACTCTTGAAAAACTATATGACATATCTCAATCTTAATAATTACTCTATTAATTTTGTAGTTAGACAACCATCAGTACAACTACAACCATCTTGGGCTCCTACAATCATACCACTTATTTGATTTTAGAATTAAATTGGCGAATTAACCCATGATGTTAAATATTGGTAAAATTTTATAGGTAATAAAGATATGAAAATAACAATTACTTAACAACAACATACTAATCTCTAATCCACATGGTAGAAATTGAGTTAGCAAAATTCCACCATATGTAAACAAGTTTTGTTACTATATCTAATGTAAAATATTTTAAAATTATATATTTATTATTTTATAAACTATTCAATTTTAAATTATTAAATTCAAAGTTCATTACTCCTATCTAATTAAGGAATGCAATTGAATTTTATCTTATCGAGTTCTAAACCAATGAACAAACATTAGTTTACTGATCTCACCAATGCAAAATACACTTAAGAAATTAACAATTTTTTTAATAGCTATATAACATTGAACTAGTTAAAATTGAAGTAATTTAAAACTATAAACTATTTAACAAACAAGTAAATGCTTCCATCCCTAAGCTAACTTAGCTTATTATTACTTTTTCCAAACTTTTCTTAAGCGGTAGGTACTAAGTGACTTTGTTGCTTATTCCACTTGTATTGTTATTGTGATGAATGCAGTTAATATTTTAACATGTTGTGATTGTAATTCAACTTTGGTTCCTTGTATTTAATCATATCGTGAATTATATTTTGTTCATATCTATAAAACAATTTTAGTTTCAATTAGTTCTCAGCTGAGATATAGTATTTTGTAGATAGTTGGATTAGATTAATTACAATTATTATTAACAACGGGGAATTCCTGTTTTTTTGGCTATTGAAATAAATAATTAATTTAGATTCTGTTAGCAATTAGATTTCATTTTAAGTAGAAATAGTTTGTTTCATTTTAGGTATAATAAATAGATTTTAAAATATTTAGTCTCTCTAGCTTTAGGGATCAAACTTTTCCATAGGAAATAGGGCTTTTGTTCCTATGAAAAATAACTAACTTTAAAGGAACGAGGAACTATCTTAAGGACCCTTTTCAAGCTATTTTCCCTTTTTGACAAGTAAACGTATTTTCCTGTCACCATGATATTTTGCTTAGTACACCATTTTGCTGTGGTGTATATGGAACAATGTTTTGTTGTTGGATTCCGTATTCAGAGTAGAAATTAGTGAAATTGTTGTTAACATATTCTCCCCCATGATCAAATCTTACCTTAAGAATTTGATGACTAGATTGTTTTTTAACAAGGGCTTTTTAGGCCAAGAACATGTTAAATACTTCATTATTAAGTATTAGGAAATAAATCCAAGTGCGCCTGGAGTAATCATCAATGAAAGTTAAGAAAAAATTGAAACCAGAAAATGAAGCATATTGAAGAGGACACCACAAGTCATTGTGCACAAGCTGCAAGGGAGCCAAAGCTTGCCAAGAGGCACATTTGTGTAAACCGTCTGGATTATGTTTTCCTAGTAGACAAATAGAACAAACACCATCCCTGCAAGATACATCGGAAGACCTATCAACATATTTTCTTTACATAGTTGTTGTAATGAGATATAATTTAAGTGACCAAATCACTCATGCCAAATTTTGGTCAAGTCGTATCTATGAGCAATAAAACCAGAGGAAAAAGGTGATGATACAAAGTTGTTAAATTTGTACAACCTGGTAACATCATCAAGAATTCTAGAAGCTAGGATATGATTAGTATCTTTAAAGTCCTTGATTACAACTTGGTGAGGTGTAAACGTTATAGTTTTACCTTCACCAGAATGAGTGATTTGATAGACTGGTAAAACATTGTAGGAAATTCTTGGATCATGTTTCCTTGAACTATTCCATATCCTACAACATCAAGAGACCTATCATCACCAACAATTATTTGTTTGGTGTTACACTCATTCATATTAGAAAATATGGATTTATTCTTAGCCATATGATAAGATGCTCCAGAATCAATGAGCCACTTATTTGAGGAATAAGATGAAGATGCATTAAATGAAAAACTAGAAGCACAAAGTGCATGTCCTTTAGATGTAGGTTATGTAGAAGAATCAAGGTTGATGTTGTGCTTCTTCATTGGTGCTTCCAAAGATTCTACCTTCTTGAAACATTTATATTCATCATGATTATATTTCCTGCAAAATTTGCAATGATGCTTAGTCTTCTTACCTTTTGATTTGGTTCCTTTGTCATTTTTGGAAGGATGAGCTAGATGAGAGGGTTTGGGACCATTGTTTTGCTTATTATTGCGAGGATGTTGCTTCTTGGGATGATTGGACTTCTGTTTTTGTTGTGCCACTAAGGATTTGATAGATGTATCTACATGGTTAATAATTCCAAGTTTTATTAGCTTATATTACTCTCCAATCAAGGAATCACAAATGGATTCAAGATAGGGTTTTGTATAATAAACCCCCAAAGTTTATTTCATGGAGTAAAAGGTAGACACAAAAATAGAGTAGGAAAGTCCAAGTTTGGAAATAACATGAAATATACATTGCTCATATTTTCTTTTTATTTTGCATTCTTCAACTAAGAGTCTAAGAGTTTTGTTCTTAGATAAATAATATTGAATGTAAGAAAATTTTCTTGTATTTAAAGAATTCAACTCATTTTATATCCAATGACCTAGAATCTCATTGTGTTTAATAAATACAACTTTCAAATTTTCCCAAGATTTATCTGGTTCATCAATGCCAGATAGGTGGAATCGTAAATAAGTAGAAATTGACATCCCAGTCAATCCATGAGCTTCATCACATTTATCAACCCATTTTATTTTCTTATCATCATCAGTGGGTTCTTTTTCTTTCCCTGAGGTAATTTGGTAAAGTCCCCTACTTTGTAGAACATCCTCCATACAATATTTCCATGAGAAGTAGTTGGAATTACTAAGTATAATATCACATGGGGTGGCCATACTGTAACATGTAGGATTTAAAAATAGAAACTAATGGTATGGATGCAAAGATATCGAAAAAATTAGCGATTTAAACAAAAAAAAAAACACTAAAAAGAGACTTCAGATTGCAAAGGTATGCCACTTAAAAAAAGAGAGCAAAGAATCCACATGGAAGACAAACGACGACCCACATGGAGAGAGAACAATAAAAAGTAAAGAAACAACCCCCCTGCCGCCTAACTAACTTTTCCTATAATCTCACTTGTACAAATAAGTTTCTTAAAAGGAAGTGGCCCACTTTTATAAAACAAGTGGGAAGCACTTTTACAATATGGTTACTTTATAACCTAAATTTATATGCACTTTTAAAAAAATAAACAAAAAGAAGAGCTTGAACCCAAGACGTCCTACTTTTTAAAGCAACTTTTAATCAAGTGAGCTAAGAAATATATTTTGTAATATTATGGAGGAGAATGGGGTTATTGGTTTTGTTTGGTGAGCATGCCTACCCCAAAAAATGGTTCTTTTTTCCTACAAAACACTTTAAACAACCACCCAAAAACAAAAAACTAAATTCTGAAACTAAAATGTTCATATTTGGGGTTAGTCCTTGGTTATCCTTCTCGGTAATGCAAGTTTTCTCATTTTTTTCTAGTTTATCGAGTTTGCATACTACACATGGCAAAGAACATACAGATTAAAGAAAACCCTTTCCACTTTATTTTTGATTTTTTGAGTTCACACAGAGCGCACAACAAAGAGCATACATAGATTGAAAAAGGTGGAAAACCATAAATAAAATAAAAAATAGACAAAAATATGAAAGAACATGATTTTTTTTTTTTAAATGCATAACTGTAAACAATATACCTATGGATCTAGTAAAATGATCATATATTGGGAAAACAAAAAAACCTTTTTTTAGTGAAATGAAAAGTGTTTCCAACTGGAAATGAAATTTTAGACATAATGAAATATTTACAACAACCCATAAATGCACAAAAATATCAAAACCAGAAAACCATTCATGACCTTTCCAACGTTAATTCAAGATCTAGATCACCAATGGAAGCGAAACTTCATAAGAGCTATGATACCATCTTCAACTGTCACACGATACTTCAAAAATTTCGAACACCTTGAGTAGTTGCTCAAACAAAAATATCATAGATTAGCACACCGATGTTTTGATGTCGTTTAAACCCTCAAAGAGAGAAACAATCCATGACCCCACCCAAATAGATACTTGCAACAATATTCTTATGCAAAATAAATAATGTTACAAATGAGCTTCTCATAACCAATCAACTAGAAAATAAACCTCCATGCTCTTTAAATAGAGATCATGGACCAATAAGGTGCTAAGCCACATATGAATGGTCATTAATGTCGAGTAGAAGTTGAACAAACATATCACTCTATGTTAAGAACATATCATGAGTTTCAAATTTACATATGTACAAATCCATACTAATGCATAATAAAGAAATACACTTTACCTAATGGATATATTACGACAAGGTAATCTTAACTAACTCCTAAGAGTCTAAATCCTTACAACAACATTATCCCTTCTTCATTTTTGCACATAGTAACTTGTGTGAGAGTGCCCACCTTCCATGTGAATCCTATATTAGGATCCCAATTGCCGATTGATTCCCATTCTGAGATTATTTATGGATATGAACCTTAGGATCACAATGACTCGATCTTAAGCATCATTTTCTCTCTTATCCTTATAATTATGGCCTTCTCAAGGGGGTTCTTGAAGTTTTTATATGATTGTGTAAGTAGTTTCACTTGCTTGGTTGGACATGTATAATTTCTTGCTGCATTGATTCCACCTATCTCACATCATCCGCTACTGTCACATTCAATCTATTCCCTAAAACCTTGCTTTTTCACTTCACAAAATTTCCCTTACCCTTGGAGAGAACCCTTGCAATGAGTGGACCCTATTGCTCATGTTTCTGTATTTATTTCACTTATCAATTAGATGGTTCTACATGCATGGAACCTTGGATCCCACTATACCACTCATAATCTCCAATTGAGCACACTTTTATATATTTTTTGTGCAAGTTAAACCAAGAAAATGACACTATATTGAGTAGCATTTTATCCCCTTTCTGGGATCATTAAAACTAAATGAAAAAGGCACTTCTATCAAGCACACTTTTATCTCTTATCTTGTCTCATAAAGCATATACAGAAAGACACTCTTGAGTAAATGTTTACTTCTTTTTTCAGGCTCATAAAACCTACATGAAAAAGATACTACCGAGCATATTTTTATCTCTCTTTCACTCTCATAAAACTATGAAGGAGTCACCAAAAAATAAAAAGAGGGGGATCATTGTATATATGGTATTGTTGTTTGATTATGTGTAAGACGTTGGTGCACAGTATCTAGATAAAATTCCACCAAATCCACACCATCTAGGGATCCACATTAAAATACATCTCTTATGATCAAGGTGAGTTACTGTCCTACCTTATCTTCCTATGCGATATGCTATCAAGATCAGCCTTATAGAGTGGAAAACATAGATGTCTATCACCCATTTGTATTGAATCAAGGGAAAGAGATCCAAGGGAGGTCCCATCTACTTACATAAGTGAAATCTATGCAAAAAAAAATTCTAATGGACGATGAGAATGAGAATGAAACATGATTCTCTCAAATTGATTCTTGTAGCATAATTTGTCTCTTTATTTATCCTCATGAAACACATGCTCATGGCTTCATTTATAGGCCAAATGGTGGTCCACAAACAACTTGTTCTTCATGTCAATGATTCGTCTCATGAAGTGGCTTCAAGGTATAAGTATGGGGCTATTGAATACATGAGCATGTGAAGAAGGAAAATTCGAATATTTCCTTGGAGCCAAAATGTGGTTGCAAAGCTTTGAATGAACTATGGAATTTAATGTTCCATGTGCTTGTATGTTTATGTGGGTTTTAAGGGATTTTCTGCATGATATCATTTCAATTTCCTTTTATAGGCCCACATGGTTTGACTGAAGCATGAATTTTTAATTCATTTATTTGTTTCTCATGTTGATTTAGTTGATGAAGAATACTTGTGAGCTTCATGTTATATGTTGATGATGTTTCTCTGTAATAATTGTCGAATGTCGCATGTGTGGGAAATCAAGTTGATAAAAGTTGCACCCTGGAGTGTGAGGTTAGGAGGGATTTGTATAGCTGAAATACATGTTAATTTCTTTCCTTGATGTTGATATTCCATTACTATTATAGTGAGTGAGTAATTTTTTAGAGTAAAAAGGTATCCCGTGGGGGAGTGCCAGTGATAACTGGTGAAGTGAGAAACTGTTAGGTGACACATAAAGAATGGATTTATACAAATAGATAGGATGACTATCCCTATGCTCATGATAATTTTGTCTATGTAAATTTCAATAAGAAAATATTGAGGGGTTTGATCTTTGAAATTTTATGGTAGGGAAAATTTAGGTTTGGTTCTTACCTAAGTATCTGTACCTATTGCACTAAGATGGTGGAAATGAGGCTCGAGGTACAAAAACTACTGATTATGTTGAACAACCCATGGGGGTTGGTGGAATTTAATAATGGTGAAGTTTCTATATTGGAAACTTGGGACACCATTTATAGATTCCTTTAATCATATCTTATAATTCCATGACTACCAAAATGTATAACACCCCCTGATGCGATAAGTGTCAATCATAGGGGATACTACTGAGGAGGAAAAGAGCACTAACGATTCTCTTTTCTCCGTATGAGGTTAGCCATTTTTCTGATGGAGGGGTAGCCAAGGTACCATCACTTCCACCATAACTCTCAAAATAAACTATATTGATGTCAATGTGAGTTAAGGCGATTTCCAAGATAATGATCTCATTGTTGAGGACCAAGAACATATTATAAATTACCATGATGATGACATACTAATATGGGACACTATAGTAAGTGTCATATTCATGAATTCCTTTATTAGAGTAAAAAAGGGTAACTAACTCTAGTCAACAATCTTCAACCAGTGGTGTAGGGTGAATCAATTATCAGGGTCCGAAGGATTCAATGGACTCAAAATACTATATACTAGGTATCAAATGATAGTGTCAAATTGGGGCCTAGATCGGGTGTCTACATGTAATCAAATGAATAAGGTGCATGGCATGTCCCAAGGGAAGTACTAGACCATAGCCACTTATCCATCCTCCCTCTGATAGAACTGTGACTACTCCGAGTTACTTAATTCCCATACAATCTACCAGTCCACTTCAGGTTGCAATGAAGTGTGAGAACGCTTACTATTATGGTTATCTAAAATAGGGAATTATGGCTATTTCTCTCCACATTGGGGAATTGTACATTTCTAACCTTGCTGGTTACTGGCCTAGATTGAGAAAAAGCTCAACCTCCCTCTGAAAACTAGTACAATGGCTATCACTGCAGTAAGACAAGGATAATGCAGGCTCTAATGTACTTATTTTTGGAATCATGTGTATACTTGGGTAGAATTTTTAGAGAGTTCATTGAACAAGCACAAAAGAACAATATATGATTACATGTACTCTTTAAGGCCTTTCACCTTTTGTATTGTCTATTTTCAAATGTTATTTTATTGTCATTCTGTCCATTTTTATTCTCTAATATTAAGTCCCCTACTCCTGTCTTCCCCAAGCACCCCCTTGGGTGGATTTGGATTCCTTACCCACTCCTCGCTTTATTCCTCTAGATGTTGCAAGGCTAACTATGTCATATCCTTGGGATCCCACCAACAGAAGGTGTCCTCCCATGTCCTTTTCTGAAATCTCTTCCCTAATTTTGGTTCCCTCTCTCTGGTCTTTCTTGTCCTCCCTCACAATGTCGAGAACGCCTCTCTCATGACCCATGCAAGGGAAAGAACATTGTCTATGATCTCAGAATTAAACATGACATTAAATTAAATATCTCCCTCTATCTCCGCCTCACCCATACCTAAATCTAAATAAGAATTAGAAGAAATAATGGAGAATATAGAGGGTTATGCTCAGGACCGTAGAAACACAAGAGCTAGAGATACTAAATTCTTGAAAACGATATCTCATAAATGACAGATTAAAACTTTTCTCATCAAGGCTCTAATTTATTCTTAAGAGGAGAGGAATAGTCTGGTTCTGATGATGGAATAGATAATAGATTAAAACAATAAGTTGTTAGCCCATAATAGGAGAGTCGATAGGAAGCTCAATTGCCTATACAAAGCTACAATAGGACGGGACTAACCCCTAGAAGACCATCATAATACTTAAGCAAGCAAGGTTCGAGGAAGTTCTATTTTTAATGATGAAGCTAAGAAGTAGTAATATATTCCTACAATATGTATTTTTGGAGTTTTTGAATAGCTATGTTAATTTTAGAACTCTACAGAACTCATATTATGTAAATAGTTTATGTTTTAATATTTTTAGTAATGTTGGTAGGACAGGCAGAGGTTTTACTGAAAAAATATGGTTTAAAATTTTGGGATGAAATTCCTTTGGGCTGACCAAACTGTAAATTTTGACTGCATGTATATCCTTTTTATATATCATTAGAAAAGAAACTCTTATAGCTTACAAAAAAAAGGATAGTGTCAAATTGGGATGATGAAAGTTGGCTCATGTAATAGGGTGATAATGATAATTATGAAGGTCTTGATAGGTGGGTAGTAAGTAAAAAAACACACCAAAGGTGATGATAGGTGGGTAGTAAGTGAAAAAATACACCAATTAAGGGTGACCAAGGGTGTTGCTACCAAATGATGAATGATAAATGAAAATTTTCCCTCATTTTGATTGTGTTGGGGAACATCTTTTTACAAATGAATAATAGAATAAAATGAATCATTACAAATGAGAACACACGTTCCTAATGAGTCAATACCATGTAGAGCCTTCCTATGCGGGTGGTCTGGTGTCAATATGTTACCATCAGTTAGGAGGGCCCCATTGTATCCTTTTAGGGGGTTGATAAGATGGAAATGAACACAAATGGTATAATGATCATTGTGGGGATGAGAGGCCATTTATGAATTGCAACCATAACGTGTCAGGGAATACAGAGGGGTGGTCAAAAAAGGGAACCAAGAAGGAGATAAGTGGCTTCCTTGGTGTGATGGGGAATAAATTCCCCAATATTAGGGTGATGCAATATGGGTGCAATGATACAAGGGATTGTAATGGCTTAGGCAACCAAAAACCTTTTCAAATTTTATTTGTTTCTGGTTAATAAAAAATGACATCAACTTTACTCTTTAATAATTTACTGAGAACATTATTAAAGAGTGCTTTAAGAATCTATGCTTCTAAATTTACTCTCAATTTGAAAACACCAATTACTTGGGTAAAAATCATCGCAATCATTTCAATCTCATGACTGTTGAGGTATCATTAATAATCCATTTAGCAGTTGTTTAATATAATTACTATATAATCAATTTTTCTTCACATATATTAACTCTTGATTATATTGGTTTATTAATAATACAATTTCAGTCAATATTTCATTAAATCGACAGCTTGCTAATCTCATTTTGCAACCAAGTCAAATTTGCTTCTATGGTTTTAACTTCATCCTTTTACATGATCTTTTATGATTGATTAATATCAAAGCTTCAATGTTTTGTTTATCATGCTAGGTAAAGTATAAATGATTAAATTCATTTTATTTTATGTAATGGTTGGATTACTAATGTTAATCCATTATATATCTAAGCATTAATTTTAAAACTATTCCTAAATGATTAATCAAACCTACATTTGAACTTTATCCTAACTACCATGACACTCATACAAATGAAACTACTTGTGAATTTTTGTGACATTTGTTCCTACCCTAGCTTAGATCTAAGTCATGAATCATGCCTTCATTAAGCGATGTTTGACACTTGTTTAACAAGGTACAATCATTATTATCATGTCATTTCATTATATCAACGATATCTCAAATATCATCTCCTTTTATAATGCCTGTACAAAATCATATTTTCACTGCCAGTATCATCATTTGTCTCATTTTATCAAACCCTAGGATGAAATTGATATTGTTTTGGTTGCGTGGGTCATCGAATTTGGGGTTTTTATAGAGGGATTACTTAACCTGGTTCATGTTCCCCATCTGCGTTAGTGATCACTATCACCATTACCTTGTTTACCGGTTGAGTGTTGATACAATGGCTCCCCTGTGTAGATTTGAGCCAGTCAGGACCAAATTACCGGACATTGAACCTGAGTCTGCGCGGTTAATTGATAAAATTGGTTGGGGTGACTTCTTTAGAAGTTTTAATGGGAATAACATAGAAGTAACCCTACAATTTTCCCTGTCGCTTAAGGAAAACGTTTCCCACATTGGAAATCTACGTTTGGTCATCTCTGAAGACCTCATAGCAGAAGCTACGAAGCTGCCAATAATAGGTGAAAGGTGGTTTAAATGAAAGGAAATTAACAAAGCTAAATGGAAACAATTTTTTCTCCCTTTGCCTGAGTATTTTGACGACAAAAACGGGTATCCTACAAAGTACCTCAAGCCACAATGGCGGCCGCTTCTACATTTAATCATAAGGTACATTACTTGTGACGATAGATTTTCCTCTGTACATTTTTATAACCTTAGGATTTTGACGGAATTCAAAGGTTCTAGGTTAAATTTATGATGCTTCTTGATTAATAGCCTAGAAAATATGGATTATGCACTCCAGAATACTATAGGAGATCGGGACTGAAGCTTATTCCATCACAATTTATTAAAAATAATAATACAATACCAATTGTCTGTGATTGGTAAGAGTAGGGACTAGTTCTTAGTGTTGGTTTGTGGAGCTTGATCTTCCAGATTCAGAGATGTTGTTCTGTTGTGTTTGTACCCCAAGTGTACTGTACACGTTCCCCAACCTTGGGGTTTGGGGGTGAAGCCCTCGAGAATTTTTTTTGGATGGTTGTTGGCCAACAGTTTTGCGGACCCATAGTATTGGGTTCACCGTAGTATTTTCCCATGGTATTTCCCCTATACAAGAAAAGCATTGTAATACGACCGTGTATGGTATTGTCGTGTACCGTATCATTGTAAAAAATCTCTGTGATTGTGTGAGAGAGACTATGAGAGCGTGAAAAGGAAGTGCAACGATATTGCTGCAGTTTGTATCCCTTCATCTTTCTGTACTATAATAAAAGGACTGGAAGTTTCTGTGTGGACGTATCCCATCATTTGGGTGAACCACATTGTATCTGTGTATGTCTATAATGTGTTTAATGTGTTTTACATCTTGTTTATTTATTTAACTGTATATCTGTTATTGCTCCGTGGTCCTGGTTTCTAACAATTGCTATGAGAGCCAAAAGTTCTATTTGGCTGGTAAACTCACATGAAAGAAGGGTTCCTAGTTCGAGTGGGAGAAATGGTAGAATAGGGAAAGTTTAGGGTTGAGAAATTTAACGCCCAAAACTATCAGTTATGGAAGATGCAAATGGAGGACTATCTGTACCAGAAGGATCTATACCTGCCATTGGGAGGAAAAGAAAAACAACCTGTGACTATGAAGGATGAAGAATGGGAGGTTCTTGACAGAAAGGCACTGGGAACAATACGGCTGTTCCTGGATTCATTGGTGGATTTCAATATTTCGAAAGAAAAAATAACAGAGGGTGTAATGAACGCATTGGGTAAGCTCTATGAAAAACCCTCGGCTTCCAACAAGGTATTTTTAATGAAGCGTTTATTTAATATGAATATGTCGGAAGGTGGATCTGTTGGTGGCCATTTAAATGAGTTTAATACACTTACCAGTCAGTTAAGTTCTGTAAAAGTTAACTTTGATGATGAGGTTAGGTCTCTTCTAATCTTGTATGCATTTCTAGAAAGCTGGAATAGCTTGGTGATGGCTATAAGTAACTCTGTCCCTAGTTCAAACACTCTTAAGTTTGATGATGGTGTTGGTGTTATTCTTAGCGAGGAAATGCGAAGAAAAAGCATAGTTGAGACATCAGGTAATGCATTGACCATGGAGAGCAGAGGGAGACAAAATGAGAGGAGAAGGAACCTAGGAAATTGCAGCAAGTCTAAAAAGGGTAGATCCAAGTCTAGATTCGGAAAAATAGAGTGTTGGAACTGTGGTAAGAAAGGACATCTGATGAAATACTGCAGAGCACCAAAGAAGAAAGGTGAGAGGCAAAAAGAGATTACTCAGGAAGCGAATGTAGCAAGTGATGTGTTACAATATGCTTCGATTCTTTCATTAGATAATACTAGTGATTACTAGGTAGTAGATTCAGGGGCTTCATGTCATGCTACACCCGATAGGAAATTCTTTCATGATTATGTTCAAGGTGATTTTGGACATGTTTTATTGGGGGATGATGAACCATGTAAAATTGTTGGAAAGGGAAAGGTACAGACTCAGTTAAATAATGGAAGTGAATGGCTAATAAAAGATGTAAGGCGCATTCCTGCTATGAAAAGAAATCTGATCTCAACAGGGAAGTTGGGAGATATTGGTTGTTTGTCTATGTTTGGAGAAACATGGTGGAAGATCACTAAAGGGTCACTGGTAATAGCAAAAGAAGATAGGGTAGGTACATTATATTTATGTCCTTATAATGCTGATTATTCTATCTCTGTAGCTTCCACAGAAAAATGTGCAGCGTTGTTGCATCATAGGATTGACCACATGAGTGAGAAGGGGATGTAGATTCTCTAGTCAAGGAAACCGCTTCCAGATCTGAAGCAGGTAAGTTTGGAATTCTGTGAGAACTGTGTTTATGGAAAACAAAAGAGATTTAGATTTCTCAGGGTTGGGAAACAAAAGAAGAGTGAAAAGTTATAGCTTTTCCATACAGATGTATGGGGATCAGATTAGGTATAATCTCTTGGTGGCTCTCGTTATTATGTTACTTTTATTGATGATGCAACTAGAAAAACTTGGGTTTATTGCATTAGAAATAAATCTGATGTGTTTGATACTTTTAAGAAGTGGAAATATTTGGTTGAGAATGAGACAAGAAAAAGGTTGAAATGTCTCAGATCTGATAATGGAGGTGAATACTATAGCAAGGAGTTTGACAGTTACAGTTCACACAATGGGATTCACAGAGAGAAGACAGTCCTTGGAACACCACAAGAAAATGGTTTGTCTGAAAGGATGAACAAAACAATCATGGAGCGTGCAAGGTGTATGAGATTGCATACAGGGTTTCCCTTACAGTTTTGGGCTGATGCTGTAAACACTGCTGTTTATATAATAAACAAAGGGCCTTCAAGCGCTTTGGATGGTGGGATTCCAGAGGAGGCATGGACAGGTAATTAGGTAAAATACTCATTTCTGAGAACTTTTGGTTGTGAAGCATTTGTCCATATTGATAAAGATGATAGAACAAAGCTTGAAGCTAAATCCAAGAAATGTACCTTTATTGGATATGGGGTTGATGATTTTGGTTATTGCTTATGGGATTTTGAAAATCATAAAATCATTAGGATTAGAGATGTAGTATTCAATAAAAAGGTTATGTATAAAGATTAGTTGTAGGGAAAGAAAGAGAAAAATGAAAACACAGAGTACACAGTGCTTGATGAAATCAAAGAAAATGAAGTTCCAAAGGAACCAGAAAATCAAGAGCAGCAGCAGGTACTTGAAACTTCTGCAAATGTAAGAAAATCTACCAGGTTAAGTAGACCCCTTGAACGATTCTCTCCTTCACTGTATTATTTATTGATGATTGATTCTGGTGAACCAGAATGTTATGAAGAAGCAATGCAGGTAAAAACTAGAAAGAAGTGGGAGCAAGGCATGGATGAGTATATGGACTCATTGGTAAGAAACCATAATTGGGATTTGGTTAAGCTTCCTGTAGAAAAAGGGGCATTACAAAATAAATGGGTTTACAGGTTGAAGGAAGAAGATGGAGGCAAGAAACGGTACAAGGATAGACTTGTTGTAAAGGGGTTTGCATAAAATAAAGGTATAGACTTTTGTGAGATATTTTCTCTTGTTGTTAAAATGGCTTCAATTAGAACTATTTTAAGTCTAGTGGCAGTAGAATATTTTCATGTTGAACAATTAGATGTAAAAACAACCTTTCTCCATGGGGATTTGGAGGAAGAGATTTATATGCAGCATCCACAGGGGTATGAGGTCAAAGGGAAGGAGAATTTGGTTTGCAGGTTGAAGAAGAGCTTATATGGATTGAAGAAAGCTCCAAGGCAGTGGTATTTAAAATTTGATAAGTGTATGACAGAACAAGGTTATGTTTGATGACGTTCTGACCACTATGTTTATTTCAAGAGGCTATGTAACAAAAGATATATTATTTTTTTATTGTATGTGGATGGCATGCTTGCTGCAGGTTCTAACATGAAGGATATAAATGTGCTCAAAAGAAAACTAGCTAAATCATTTGCGATGAAGGATTTGGGTGTTGCAAAGCAAATCCTTGGTATGAGAACAACAAGAAACATGGAAAACCTAAATTGACATTGTCTCAAGGTGAATACATAGAAAAGGTGTTGCAGAGGTTTAGAATGCTAAATGAAAAACCAGTTAGTACACCTTTAGTCAGCCATTTCAAACTAAGTAGGGAGATGTGTCTACAGACACATGAAGAGATAGATTACATGTCGAGGATTCCCTATTCATCAGTAGTTGGAAGCTTGATGTATGCCATGGTGTGCATAGGACCAGATATTGCACATGCAATGGGAGTTGTGAGCAGGCATATGAATAATCCAGGTAAAGAGCATTGGAAAACAGTATAGTGGATTATTGGGTATTTTAGAGGTACCACTTCTCATGCATTATGTTTTGGAGGTTCAGACACTGTTCTACAGGGATATGTTGATGCAAATATGACTGGTGATAAAGACAATAGGAGGAGCACCACTGTTGAGTTTTTAATGGTTATATTAGATCTTAGAACATTTAGCATTATAAAAGGTAAAACCCAAAAAAATCTTCCTCAATATAGATGCCCCAAAAGATAAAAGGTAAAACCCAAAAATGATCCTCCTCCTTCTCTAGCTACAACTATTTCTCTCTCTCTCTCTCTTATGTGTTGCACAAGTGAGTGTGTGTGTCTCAAATGAGGAGCACCTCTCTCTATTTATATTCTTTTGTTCACTTAATATTTGACTTAGTTATGTAGGCTTGAGTAATCCTAACTCAGTTATGTAGGCTCGAGTAACCACAACTAGGGTACTAATGACCCGACTTACAATGGAGGGGAATTCCTCATGAATTTTAGTAATTATCCTGATAGGAACATCATGGTGCAAAGAAATACAAGTGATTCTCCTGATAGGAGCATCGAGGACCACTAAAAATATATTTAGAATATTCTTCGAAGTTACAATAATTCAACACTCCCCCTTAACGAGAAGGGTATTCTACAACAACAACAACAATAGTAGGAGAAATAGGGCATCATCAGGGTGATACATCTATAGATCATCGAAAGCTTTTTCATCATCTTCAACATATAGTCTTCATCTTCAATCTTCAGTAGTAGCAATACATTGACCGCTCGATCGACAACATTAACACATTGACCTTTCGATCAGGAACAATATCATCATCATCATATTTTGAACTTTAGATTAACATCATCATTATCATATTCTGAAATTTCGATCAGCAACAATGTCATCATCATATTTTGAACTTTCGATTAACATCATCATCATCATATTCTGAAATTTCGATCAACAACATCATCATCATCATATTCTAAACTTTTGATTAACATCATCATCATCATATTCTGAACTTTCGATCAACAACATCATCATCATCATATTCTGAACTTTCGATCAGTAACATCATCATCATCACACTGATATTTCGATCAATAACATCATCATCATCAACAACAACCTACAATCCACAGTACGAAGACTAAAGTCTACAGATCACTTTAGGACCTAAGTCCAAGGATGATGCAATCCTACCACATTCTCGAGGACCGAAGTCACCGGATCCATTTTGAACAAAAGTTCAAGGATGATACAATCCTACCACATTCTCAGGGACCGAAGCCTTCGGATACCTTTCTGAACCGAAGTTTAGGGATGATGCAATCCCACCACATTCTCGGGGACCGAAGCCTCTAGATACCTTTCTGAACCGAATTTCAGGGATGATGCAATCCCACCACATTATCGGGGACCGAAGCTTTCAGATACCTTTCTGTACCGAAGTTCAAGGATGATGCAATCCCACTACATTCTCGGGTATTGAAGCCTCTGGATACCTTTTGGAACTGAGGTTCAGGGATGATGCAATCCCACCACATTCTCAAGGACCGAAGCCTTCAGATACCTCTCTGAACCGAAGTTCAGGGATGATGCAATGCCACCACATTCTTGGGGATCAAAGCCTCCAGATAGATTCTAAACAGAAGTTCAAGGATGATACAATCCTACTACATTCTCGAGGACCAAAGTCACTGAATCACTTCTGGACAAATGTCTCGGGATGATACAACCCCCCTTCATTCTCAAGGACCGAAGTCACTGGATCACTTCTGGACAAATATCCCGGGATGATACAATCCCTCTTCATTCTTAAGGACCGAAGTCACCGGATCACTTCTGGACAAATGTCCCAGGATGATACAATCCCTCTTCATTCTCGAGGACCGAAGTCACCGGATCACTTCTGGACAAATGTCCCGGGATGATACAATCCCACTTCATTCGCAAGGACCAAAGTCACCAGATCAATTTAGGACAAGTGTCCAGGGATGATACAATCCCACTACAACATCACTGCTCCCCATTTCAAGGAAGGTCTTTCCAAACAATACCAAGCTTGTCTCAAAAGTGTTCGAACTTTACCCGAGACAAAGGCTTCGTCAACACATCAGTGTTGAATCATCATCTTGTAACATCATCGTCTACATCTTCAATATGTGAATACCGAACTATCATCATCTGTATCTCCAGTATGTGAATATTGAAAGTATCATCATCTATATCTTAAGTATAGAAATACTGAAAGCATCATCATCTCTATCTTCATTATATAAATATTGAAATAATCATCATCTGTATCTTCAGTATAGAAATATTGAAAGCATCATCATATGTATCTTCAGTATAGAAATATTGAATCACCATCATCTGCATCTATAGTATGTAAATACTGAAACATCATCTATATCTTCAGTATGGGAATACTGAAACATCATCATCTGTATCTTATCTCATATGTAGAAATACCGGATTTCTATGTGCTTCGATGGAACACAAGGTTCTTTGTCATCTTTATACAACTCTAGTTATCACATAGAATCACTGTAGTATCCATTTCCAGGTCAAAGAGACCTGACATTAGCTTCCGAAGCCATATGGCTTCACAACTAGCAAAGCAAGATGCTATGTATTCTGCTTCGGTCGTGCTAAGAGAAATACTAGACTGTTTCTTGCTAAACCATGAAATCATAGCAGACCCGAGACAAAAGCATCCACCTGATGTGTTTTTCCTATCTGAGACACTTCCATCCCAATCTGCATCTGTATAGCCATACAATCTGTAATCATGGTTTCCATCATAGTATAGATCAAAGTCTATAGTCCGCTTTAGATATCTCATCACATGCTTTGCAGCTATCAGGTGAACCCATCTAGGTTGAACTAGATACTGACTCAAGGTGTTCATAAGAAAACAAATGTCTGGTCTGGTATTGGTTAGATACATCAACGACCCAATAATATTTCTGTATTGATTCACATCCACTAACTCTTATGATTCATCGACTAACAACTTCAGGTTGGAATCCATGGGTGTGGCCATGGCTTTTCATTCCAACATATCAATTATTTTCAAAACTTCCACTGCATACTTTCCCTGATTGAGAAAGATTCCTTCTGAGTTCTGTGATACTTCCAGGCCTAGGAAATAATGCATTAGACCAAGGTATTTCATCTCAAATTCTTCGGCGAGCTTCTTCTTACATTATACAATCTGTTTCGCATTCCCTATCAGAAACAGATCATCCACATACAGTAATAGTATGACAGGTTCATCTTCTATAACCTTGAAGTAAAGGTTAGGATCTACTTTACTCTTGGTAAAGTCCAATCTCATCAAGAAACTATCTATCCTTCCATACCAAGCTATAGGAGCTTGATTTAGGCCGTATAGGGCCTTCTTCAACTTGCATACACGAGTCCTTTTGTCTTCAACTTCAAATCCTTATGGTTGTTCGATGTAAACCTCTTCCTAAATCATACCATTAAGGAAGGTTGTCTTTACATGCATCTGGTGTAGATCCCACTTCATCATGGAAGCGGGTGCCATGATAGTTCTGATGGAAGTGTACCTTGCTTCCTGGAGCAAGTGTCTCTTCTTAATCAATTCCCTCTCTCTAAGAGAATCCTTTAGCCACAAATCTTGCCTTACTTCCATAAGCAACATATTCTATCTTGCAAATTCATTTGGAAGATACCACACTCTTGATTTCTAGTTTGAGTACTATATCCCAAACATCATTGTGGTATTCTTCCATCATTCTGTTAGGTCATCAACATATCCTAGTCTTCCACATTCAACCTTGAAGGTTTGAACCCACTTTACTCTTGGTAAAGTCTCGGTCTATTAGGAAGTTTTCCTTCACATCGTACCATGTCGAACTTAGAGATCTTCTGTAGTCACTCCCCCTGAAGTGAAGCATCGTCTTCCCTCTTCATTCTATACTGGAGTGACAGATAGCATTCTATACTACTATGTATCTATCTTATTTTACCAATATCACTTTACCTTGAACTTTGTCGAAAAGTTCCTCATGCACCCATCTGTGAGCTTATTGTATTTTGTAGGTTTCCATCTTCAACCTTGTAGCAAAGGTTAAAATATTCATCACTCTAGGTGATCTGTCAAGCTCATGGATGTGCTTTTCTATGGGTTCATTCTGAGCTCATACAAAGCATATTCTGTACAGGTAGTTCTTGCTTGATATATACTTCTACTTAAGAAGCGTGTTTGGTTAATAGAGTATGTCATGCCATAGTCTATTCTTTCAAGGACAAACCACAAACCTTGATTTGTACACTTGTTCTTGTAGATCCATATGGAAGACACTATGGAATTTCCTTCAGGTCTCAAAACCATATCGTAGACATCATTCCTCATGATCAACTATTACTCTTTGATCATAGCTTCTTCCATAGCTGGAAGAGTTTGCATCAATGATGTCACCCAACTGTGTTACACAACTAGAGTGTGTCTGAGGCCTCTTACTTTGGTTTGGAAGTCTCACCATACTTTTATTCATCTTGAGTTATCTCTCGTACCTAAGGTGGTATTCATATTTCAAGGTGGATCTATCGCTCTCTGAAGCTCTTTCTTCCGTCACGATGTCTCTAACCTTAGGAGCTTTAGATTCATGTTTATTGGAGTGAATCTTGAATTGTCATCCATTGTTCTTCAGGACAAGTTTCATCCTAATTCTTTCTTGTAGGTGGTTGTACAGGACCTTTCCTACAAGTCAAATGCACCAATTGCATGGTTAGAACCATATCATAGAACATATGCTTAACAACAAATTCTTACGCATCATTCAACTGTTTATCCAATACAACATTCATCCATATCTCACGGAAAATTTCTAGATGCCTTCCATCTCTACCATGACATCATTGAGATTGTGCACTAATGTAATATGTCAACAAAGAGGTTTCATTCTAGATAAGTAGAAATGGAGATTTGTATAGCACCATGAGCTACTTACCCATCACATGCATATTAGTAGTATACTATCATTAATGCAAACATTCTATCATGCATAACACATCAACTAAATATAAAACAATATCATGAAATGACAATTGAATACTTATCTTTTATTCATTTTGTGGGTAGACTCCTTCTTGATCCTTCTTCTTCATCATCTTGTTCATTCATGACATCATCATTTCTTATCCAAATGCTAAGATGGATAAGAGGTTCTTCAAGAATTGAGTTCTTCATATTCCTCATCGCTTGAGGGATCTTCTTTGAATCGTGAGTGCTTGTTATTCAATTGCTCCCATATTCTCTTCTCTTATTATGATTCAATTTTCGTCTTATGTAAGGGTTTATTCTCATCTCCCTTTGGAACTGGAACCTCTCCACTTATGTAGGTGTTCAATTCATTTTCTTTAAGAACCAATGAAATCGTATGCGGTTTGAGGTGTTCGTCCTGGTTTCAGATTTGGCTGAACTGGGGTTTGTTAGAGAAACCCTAAATTTAAAAAATTGTAATATTTCAGATCTGATTATATAGAAAGATGTGCCTCCTGAAGGAAAGTTGAGAAGCATATTCATTTTCCCAAAACTATGACCAGAATTGGAAAATATCTGATGCCCTAGTTTTCTTCAGTTTAATCTGTAGAATGCTTGATATTGTTTCTCTGATATATCTGAAATTATTACTCCTCTATGTCTAAAAGTTTGTACTGAGGTAGCCTCAAATGTCCTATTTCCAAAATCATAGGTTAGATTAGAATTGGGTTTACCAATTGGAACTTATGCACGATTTCCCAATATGACCCATTTCAGGACTGTTCAGAAGAGCAAACATGTACCGACTAACACGTGTCACTGTTTGATCTTAGGGGTCTGAAATTTTTACCACAAAAATTAAATACCGTGCCCTTTTTGGAAAATCTTGCGAAATTGAATTTGGAACTTCGTAGCCTGAGATATAGCAATTATACCTGGGTCACCTGTTTAAGGCTGAATCCTGAGAGAGGATGGAACTCTAACTTGGAGGAATCATATCTCCTAGAATATAGCGAATCTAAGGTTGAAAATTTTACACAATGTACATCAGGAATTTATCTTCGGCCTGTGAAGGTTTTTTCTCCTTAGCCTTCTCCAATATCGAGATATAGTGAATCTACCAAAACTACTAGTTTTAGTATTTTAGAGTTTTCAAGCATGAAACCCTAATCTTCAATAGCTGTAGCTATAGCACTGTTTCAGATGCACAATGAATTATTTCAGGGTGGATCTGATACCATGTTGAGTTTTTAATGGTTATATCAGATCTTAGAACATTTATCATTATAACAACATAACCATAATCCAAAATATCACTATAAGATAGACAATCACAACCACACAAAAATAACACAAAGATTTATCCTAGGAAAACCCTAATGGGAAAAACCTAGCAAAATCTTCCTCAATATAGATGCCCCAAAAGATAAAAGGTAAAACCCAAAACTGATCCTCCTCCTTCTCCAGCTACAATTCTTTCTCTCTCTCTCTCTCTTATGCGCTGCACAAGTGAGTGTGTGTGTCTCAAATGAGGAGCGCCTCCCTCTATTTATATTCTTTCATTCACTTAATATTTGACTCAGTTATGTAGGATCGAGTAATCATTACTCAGTCATGTAGGATCTAGTAACCAAAACTAGGGTACTATTGACCCAAATTACAATGGAGGGGAATTCCTCATGACTTTTAGTAATTCTCCTGATAGGAACATCATGGTACAAAGAAATACAAGTGATTCTCCCGATAGGAGCATTGGGGACCACTAAAAATATATTTAGAATATTATTCAAAGTTACAATAATTCAACAACCATAGGGTATGTGTTTACTATGGGTGGAACAATAGTAAGTTGGATTTCAAAACTAAAACAAGTTGTTGCACTTTCAACAATGGAAGCAAAGTATGTTGCTACTACAGAGGCTAGTAAGGAGATGATTTGGTTCCAAAGGTTCATGGAAGAATTGGGTAAGAAGCAGGAGAATAGCAGGTTGTACATTGACAACCATAGTGCCATTCATATTGCAAAGAAGTCAGCCTTTCATTCGAAGACTAAACATATACAGCTCAAGTACCATTTCATAATATCTATTCTAGATGAAGAACTGTTAAAATTGGAAAAGATACATACTAGCCAGAATCTTGCAGACATGTTGGCGAAGGGAGTAACCAGAGAGAAACTGAGTTCCTGCTCGGTTTCTGTTGGCCTTCAGGAATGAAGGTGTAAATACAAAATTTTCCAAGTCCAAGGTCCAAAGCATAGTCTAGCAAGTGCAGCAGCGGTGGCGTTGCTGTGATCAGCCCCCAAGTGGGAGATTGTTGGTTTGTGGAGCCCGATCTTCCATATTCAGAGATGTTATTGAGTCATGTTTGTACCCTAAGTGTACTGTACATTCGTTCCCCAGCCTTGGGGTTCGGGGTTGAAGTGCCTGAGAATTGTTTTTGGGATGGTTGTTGGACAATAGTTTTGCGGACCCATGGTATTGGGTTAATCGTAGTATTTTCCCATGGTATTTCCCCTATAAAAGAAAAGCATTTTAATACGGCCGTGTATGGTATTTTCTTGTACTATAGCATTGTAAACAATCTTTGTGATTGTGTGAGAGAGACTGTGAGAGTGTGAAGAGGAAGTGCAACGGTATTGCGACAGGTTGTATCCCTTAATCTTCCAGGACTGTAATAAAAGGATTGGCAATTTTTGTGTGGACGTAGCCCATCGTTTGGGTGAACCACGTTATATCTGTTTCTCTATGTAATGTGTTTAATGTGTTTTTCATCTTGTTTATTGATTTAACTATATATATGTTATTGCTCTGCGGTCCTATTTTCTCACACTTAGTTGAAAATAGCTTCGGCTAGACTCAATTTTGGCCTCCTTCTATCTCTAAGTCTCGACAGAAGAGAAGAAAACCATTTATTAGTGAAACTCATGCATTAAATACAAATGCAAGATTTAAAGAAATAGATGTTAGTAAAACCGCCCCATCGAAAGATTCAAGAGATAATTTAGTAGAGGGTAATCCCGGTCCAATGGTTGTAATTTCTGTTAGTCGCTCGCAACCTGTTCGAATTTTTAAATTATCTACACAAAATCCCGAAGAATTAGTTAAGTGCCAAAACACAGACTCAATTCTTTTTGGTGGACTTAAACCTAAATAGAGAGAGAGTCTATCTCTATAAGTGCTCGTCGGTTTATTTGTAGTATGGATATTGTATTAACCCCTACAATAATACAACAACAAAAAGAACCTCCATTATTAGAAGTCGTCAGTGATGATGAGGATATTTTTCCAAATCGTGAATTTGTTCACAATAATGACTGTAATGAACAAAGTTTAGAAGTAAATAGTCCCAGGACTACTTCTGATGATGAATTTGATGGATTATCTCCATGTAGATCGAGCCGAAGCCTTCATTCACCGGTAATTCTTCACCTGCTAGGAGTGAAAATATTTTTTGGCAAACACTTAAACATGTTCTTAAGGACAAAGTGTCTCAGTTAAAAACATAAGTGAAGGAATCTCATTCCAATGCACTAGGAATGAAGGAATAAATTAAAACCCTCAAAGGTGACTTTTTGTTATGGGTGAACAGATGGCAAGAGTTGAAATTAAAGAAAGATAAGTACAAGGCTGTAAAAATATCCTTAACCATTGCAAACAAATGATTAATCAAACAAGGAGAACAACAAAATATTAAGATCATGAAACTTCAGGCCAGATTATTTGAGGCATGATGAGTTGCCAAATTGCATATCACGACTTAAACTTATTTTGTTTTGGTTTATATTTAACATGATTTTTATCTTTAACAGGTAATGAGTGATTTAATTAGCATACCTATAGAATCAAATATTCTATATGCATGCTTACAATTCTTTTATTTCTATTTCATTTATTGAATATGTTTTTAAATGAAAATTGAATATGTTGTTAAATTGTTATTGCAGGTGTCTTTCATATCTTTCATGGATGCGTTTTGGTTTCGTTGATGATGATGAACTTACAGGAATTTCATTACCAGCTGTTAAATCAATCACCCCTTGTAATGATCTAGATTCTAGGTGCCTTCTTTTGGGGAATAATTTAGCTATTCATGGTATTTCATTAATATATCATCAACAAAACGATGATGAAAATAATTTGTTTTAATTTGACAATTGTTAAAACTGAATAGTTTATTTTTAGAAGACAAATCCATTGAATTGTGGAAACAATTATTTAATTTTGTTATATAAGTCACAAGGATGACTTGATAGAGGGGATTGGAGTATGCAAAATAAGACTGTTTACATTAGGAGTCAAGGCATCCATTGTGCCAAAAGATTCTTTTGAGATTTTATCTCTATGGTACTATTAAGCACTTCTTCAAAGATTGGTATCATTTTGAGCTTAGTCTTTGAATACTTAATTATATACTCCTTATGGTTTTCTCCCATTATTATCACTTGTAGTTATACTTTGTTATAATTATGAATTATTAATGAAATGCTCGAAGCACGAACTCATTTTGATATTTGATTTTAATATTGTATGAGTCATTTTTAGTTAATTTTGTTAATTAAATCGGGCTGTATAATTTTTTGTCATATTAATTCACTTACTTATTCTTCTATGTTTCTAACAAATATTCAATTAAGTAATTAATCATTTTTAATCTCAAATGTTAAAGTGTTAGGAGTTAACTGTTCTATGATATTTTATGTTTTAGAATGATAAATAATTTATGTTTATTGTTCTTTAATTATAAATGTAATTCCTGAACTTAAAGTTATTTACGATATTGAATTTGATTATTTTCCTCGTGGTTATATCATTAACTTTTTGTTTATGTATTATCGTATAATGTTAACATAATTAATCGCTTGTTCTTGTACAAGATAGGACCCATTAGATTAGATTAATTTTCAATTTATAGTTTAGTTTTTTTATCTATAAATTAGTAGCTGTTAAATAGGTTGTTTAAATTACACTTAGTTAACTTTTCATATGTTAAGCAGTTTTTGATAAAACTTTTTGAAATCTAAAATAGAGAATCTCCTTAAGAGAACAAAACATAGATTAGATATAAATAAAAAGTTTTAATTTAGTAGTTGTTAAATAGATATTTCTTTTTTTTTAATAGATTAGTATAGCTTGTAGATAAATAGCTAATTTTAACTTAGTAGTTTTCATTAGAATTTAATTAAACTATTTATCTATTTATTAGTTTTCAAAACACTTTTTTTGAAGTTTAAACAATAAGACTCTCCTTAAGAGAGTGAAACTTAGATGGTAGTAGGACCATAACCTGAGAGTATTAACTACAATAAACACACTGGGGGCTATGTTAAGCGCCTTGTGTGGGTTATTTCTTCGTAGTTGGCCATAGACTAAAAATCCGGCCAAAAAATGGCACTAGAAGGAGGGCCTGTAACTATTAATGGTTGATGATGTTCAAAACAAACCTGTAACTAGTTCTGATCCTTCATCGATCAACGAATCTCATAACACTGTTATTTCAGATACATTAGTTCACCCAAAAGTTAAAATAAATGATTCACCATTCGCAAGTGCTGTTATAGAAATCTTAGAACGAGATAGTGCCTCTTCTCCCTATACACCTCATCAAATTGAACAAGATTTAGGGGAATCTAGAAGAGTCCTCAATAGGATTTATTTGTTCGGGTACACATGGTACTCCCAAAATACCGAACACCTTCAGATACTGTTTCACACAAACAAATCACAGATCAACACATCGATGTTTGTCACATGGTTAAAACCCTTGAGAGGGAAACAATCCACGGCCCCAACCAAATAGTTACTTGGAGCAATTTATTATGCAAAAGAAAGAAAGTTACATGAGCTTCTCATAATCGATCAACTAGCCAAGGACCCTCTATGCTCTTTAAATAGAGATCATAGACCAATCGGGTGTTAAGCCACGGATCAATGGTAGGTATGATCTAAGAGAAGTTGAACCGTCGGATCACTCTATCTATATAACATATCGTGATCGTCAGATTAGAATATTTACAAATGCATACTAATGCATACTAAAGAAACACACTTTTACTTAACAGATATATTACACAAGTTGATCTTAACTAACTCCTAAGTGTCTAAATATCCTAACATCCCCCCTTAAGAACAACTTGGGATAGGATTGAAGGATTTACAAAAGTGACACTATTAGGAGAAGGAAGGAGGCTCTAGAGCTTATCCCCCCTTAAGGACACATTCCCGAACTCCTAACATAGACCGAAGTTTAGAAAACTTTGCTTCTGTAAGAGACTTGGTGAAGATGTCTGGAACTTGATCATCTATAGGGCAATAGAGCACTTCAATAACATGATCATGAACAAGATTTATGATGAAGTGCATGTGTAGCTCAATGTGTTTGTTGCGCTGATGTAGAACTAGATCTTTGGCAAGTTTGATGGCACTTTGATTGTCGCACCAAAGTGGAGTAGGCTGCTGCTGCTCGAATCCAAACTCTGAAATCGAAGCCATAAAGCTTCCTGACTGGCATTAACTACGGCTCGATATTCTGCTTCTTCTGAAGAAAGAGCAAGAGCTTGTTGTTTCTTAAAAGCCCAAGTGACAGGTCCAGATCCCAAACTGAAAACATAACCTGCAGTAGACTATCGATCATCAGGATCGTTGGCCCAATCTGAATCAGTGAAACCAACCAACAAAGGTTTCCCCCCTGTACTGTAATGAATCCCAAACTGAATTGTACCTCAAATATATCGAAGTATTCTTTTTGTTGCTTTCCAGTGACTTTCATGAGGAGTTTTCATATAATGGGCAACACGACCAACGGCAAAGGAAAGGTCAGGACGGGAATGAGTCAAGTATAAAATACTATCAACAAGTTGACGATACAAGGTGGCATCTACTTCAGGGGAAGTACAAGTGGTAGAAAGTTTGACTCCAGACTAAAAGGGAGAAGGGGCTGGTTTACAATCTTCCATGTGGAAACGACGAAGAAGGTCATAAGCATACTTAGACTAGGAAAGAAAGATTCCTTCTTTGGCTTGCAAGACTTGGAGACCAAGAAAATAATGCAAATGTCCTAAGTTTGATATTTCAAAATTTTGCTTAAGACTGGATTTCACATGGGTTATAAGGTTAGGGTCACTACCAGTAAGGATAAGATCATCAACATAAAGAACACGTATGATGAGATGGTTTCCTACTTTCTTGGTATAGACATTGGGGTCAGAATGGCATCTACAAAAACCAGTGTCAAGGAGAAATCTATCCATTTTGGCATACCAAGCTCTAGGAGCTTGCTTAAGGCCATATAAGGATTTGTTAAGGAGACAAACAAGGCTAGAGTTATTCTGATTATATCCAGGAGGTTGTTCCATGTAAATTTCCTCATGTAAATCACCATGTAAGAAGGCATACTTGACATCCATTTGATGGACTTCCCAGTTATGTAAGGCTGCAAGGGAAAGAACAAGGCGGATGGAGTTCATTTTTGCTACAGGGACAAAGGTTTCATTGTAGTCAATCCCTTCAACTTGGGAAAAAACTTTGGCAACTAACCTTGCCTTAAGTCTTTCAACACTTCCATCTGATGCATACTTAGTTCTGTAGACCCATTTACATCTGACAAGTTTTCTTCCTTTTGGAAGAGGAACAAGATCCCAAGTATCATTCGCCATTAAGGAACGATATTCTTCATCCATAGCTGTATCCCAATCTGGATTTCCTGAAGCTTCTACAAAAGTTTTTGGATCATGATTCTCGGAAACTTGAGCCAAAAGAGAAGAGGCTCACTGAAAATGAGAAAGTGTTCAACATTGATCTCTAGGATCACCGGCAAGATCACCAACTTCTTCACATGTTGAATGGAACCATCGAGGAAGTATTGGTGCTGGTGCAATTGGAGGAACATGAGCAGGCGGAGGTGGATTTTCATCCTCATTGTCATCATCAGAAACTGGAGTTGGAAACCTGTCAAAGAAGATGGAAGAAGAAGAAGAAGAAGAAGAAGAAGGCACAATCACCAAATTAGGCTCGCAGGCCAAAGATGGCACACCCGCCAAGTTAGGCTCGCAGACTAAGAGATTTTCATCAAATTTAACATCTCTTCTAATGATTATATCATGAGAATGTGGATGAAGAATTCTATAACCTTTTACATCTTCAGAAAATCCAACAAATATGCACTTTTCACTTTTAGGCTGCAATGCTTTCCATTTTTCATCCGGAATGTGAGCCCATGCTTCACAACCAAACACACGAAAGTGACTTACATATGGTTTAATTTTACTCCATGCTTCTTCCGGTGTTATACCCTATAAATCTTTAGTGGGTGTGTGATTAACTATGTAATTTTCACAATTTATGGCCTCAGCCCAATATTGAAGACTTAGTCCCTTAGATTGGATCATACAATTAGCCATTTCTTTTAAAGTACGGTTCTTCCTTTCAGCTACACCATTTTGTTGTGGTGTATATGGAATAGTGTGCTGTTGTTGGATTCCTTGTTTAGTGCAAAAAGTAGTGAACTTGTTGTTAACATATTCTCTTCCATTGTTAGATCTTAACTTAATAATTTGATGACCAGATTGTTTTTCAACAAGAGCCTTGTAGGCTAAGAACATGTTAAATACTTCACTCTTAAGTTTTAGGAAGTAAACCCAAGTGCGTCTGGAGTAGTCATCAATGAAAGTTAAGAAATATTTGAAACCAGAAAAGGAAGCAGATGGAAGAGGGCCACACAGGTCACTATGCAAAAGCTCCAAGGGAACCGAGGCATGCCAAGAGGCACGTTTGTCAAAACTGTCCCGATGATGTTTTTTGAGTACACAAAAGGAACAAACACCATCCTTGCAAGATACCAGTGGAAGACCAGTCACCGTATTTTCTTTACATAGTTGTTGCAATGAGCGATAATTTAAGTGACCAAATCGCTCATGCCAAAGTTTGCTCAAGTTATCAATATGAGCAACAAAAACTGAAGGAAAAGGTGATGACCCAAAGTTGTTAAATTTGTACAACCTGGTAATATCATCAACAGTTCCAGTAGCAAGGATATTTTGAGGATTTTTAAAATCCTTGATTACAACTTGGTGAGGTGTAAACGTCACAGTTTTACCTTCACCTGAATGAGTAATTTGATAGACTGATAACAAATTGCAGGAAATTTTTGGAACACATAGTACATCACTGAAATGACCATTTTCTACTGGAACTTTTCCAGATCCTACAACATTTAGAGATATATCATCACCAACAAATATTTTTTTGGTGTTACATTCATGCATAGTAGAAAACATGGCTTTATCCTTAGCCATATGATAAGATGCTCCATAATCAATGAGGCATTCAATTGAAGTAGAAGAAGAAGATGCAGTATAAGAGTAACCAGAAGCACAAAGTGCATGTCCATGAGAGTTATATTCTGAAGATGAATCTAGGCTGATGTGGTGCTTCTTCATTTCTACTTCCAAGGCTGCCATCTTCTTAAAACACTTAGATTCATCATGATTATCTTTCCCACAAAAATTGCAATGACGCTTAGTCTTCTTTCCTTTTACTTGGATCCTTTGTCATTTTTTAAAGAAGGAGCTGACTAAGAGGGTTTGGGACCCTTGTTGTTTTGATTATTATTGTGAAAATTCTGTTTCTTGGGAAGCTTGGAATTTTCTTTCTGTTGGGACAATAAGGCTTTCCCAGATGTATCTTCAGATTTGCCGAAATGGGTGTTTTTGGAGCAAACGAAAATGATTTTTGGTGAAACAAAAAATATTTCCCAATGGAAACGGCACTCCGGATGCAATGGAATAGCTCCGATATGCCACAAATGCATAGAAAATATAGAACCAGAAACCCTTTCAAAGTTTCGGCAACACTGGTTCCAGATCTTGATCAAAACCGAAAGAGACTCTTCATAAAAGCTCTGATACCATGTAAGGTTTGCCGTTACACCAAAAACTACAGATGTTGATGAACATTTGAAACCTAGCAGAAGGCCCTATCACCAGGAGTGGTGGTTAAACCACTTGTTTTATATTCCCATAGGTGCGGCGGTTATACCATGAGGAGGTACCCGATATTCCAACACCCCGCCTCCGGCATAGCTCAGGGGAATTGAACCTGAGACCTCAGCTCTGATACCATGTTCGGGTACATAGGGTACTCCCAAAAGACCGAACACCTTCAGATACCGCTTCACACAAACAGATCACAGATCAACACATCGATGTTTGTCACGTGGTTAAAACCCTCGAGAGGGAAACAGTCCACGGCCCCAGCCAAATAGCTACTTGGAGCAATTTATTATGCAAAAGAAAGAAAGTTACATGAGCTTCTCATAATCGATCAAATATCCAAGGACCCTCTATACTCTTTAAATAGAGATCAGAGACAATCGGGTGTTAAGCCACAGATCAATGGTAGGTATGATCTAAGAGAAGTTGAACTGTCGGATCACTCTATGTCTAGAACATATCGTGACCATCGGATTAGAATATTTACAAATGCAAACTAATGCATACTAAATAAACACACTTTTATCTAACTGATATATTACACAAGTTGATCTTAACTAACTCCTAAGTGTCTAAATATCCTAACATTATTCTCAACAAACTGGAATACCTCCTATTTATTTCGGCTTACCTCACTGGAATATAAATAACGCAACATCTTCTGTAGTTGACCAGTCTTTAATAGAAACTCGGTAGTTAGGATTAGGAATCCCAAATTACCAGTTCAATCTTTCATCCAGAGTCGTTACCAAAAATAAAACTGCAAGAAGGCTCATCCCTTCCAATAGTTCTAGTCAACCACCATATCATCCGAATTCTCCACTGAATAGTTCAAGACCTAGTGATCATAGTAATTGTTCATATTCCGAAGAATAAAATATGGTAGGAGAAGGAGGAGGTAATCCACCTAATCCTCCCAATCCTCCTTTACCTTAGTTAAGGAGGATGGCGGTAGAAGTACCTAGAGTACAACATCAATTTCTTAAGCATCTAGATAAACTTCTCCCTAAATTCAACCCAGATAATAAGGAACCTACTGAAAATCACATTGACAAGTTTATTCTTGTTGTTCAAACCATGAATGTGTAACATGAAGACATAGTTTTCCATCTCTTTTTGTTAGCATTTGAAGGAAAGACATCAACATGGTATTTTTCTTTGGTTCAAGGATCTATAACCAACTGGGTAGAATTTAGTGAGGCTTTCTTAGATAAATTTGGAGAAGATAAAACACCCGTTGCCTTAGCTCTTGAATTATCTTGTATCAACATAGATAATAAGGAGTGAATTAAGGATTTTAATAAGATATTTTTAACCTTGAAGAACAAAATACCCATCACCTCTCAACCACCAGAAGATATTATTATAGAAAATTATGCTTCGGCGCTACCAAAATATTTAGGCATGTTTGTTAAACAAGCTAATAAGGCTACACTAGCTGAAACCTTGGAGGACAACTATCAAAGTTGAAAAAAATTCTCTAACATATGAACCTGAAAGAAGTGGGAAAATCGATAATTTTCCTCGTAAAAGAACTAAAATCCCATCAAAGTCATGTTCAGAAAAATATAAAGCATTTAATGTTGAAAAACTTCAAAATTCTATCAAATCATTAACAAACAAAGTGGTAGGGTTAAAGAAAAATTCAGAAGGCTCTTCTTCTAGAGGGTATTTTAGGAATCAATTTAGGTAGAACACTGTTACTAATAATAAAACAAATCCTCCTCCTGATGTAGTAGTCAATGAGTAAATCTTCAATACTATTCGAGAAGTATTGTCTATTCTTGAATCCTCTTCAAATCAAGAAGTTGTTGATCATGAAGAAGAAGAAAATTCTGAAAATGAATATGAACCTCAAGAACAACAACAAAAATACTTGGGCACTTTTGGGACAATTTAGTTAAAAAAGATGAAAGTAAATATCCTCCCCCGTGACAACATGCTTATAATAATCGAAGCAAGGGATCAATAGGTACTCCTGGAGCATCAAGCTCAAACCCAACTAAAGGAAATAATAATCCTCAAACTACTAAAAAGTATTTTCCCATTCAAAATACACAAAAGTTAGATTTGCAATATGATATTATTGAGGATTTGAAAAAGCTACGTGCGAATATCAGTATGTATGATCTACTTCATATTCATCCTATGCCTAATGGTCCTATTATGACTCCTACAATGAGCTTGCTTACTAAAAATACCCAAGGTAGTGCAACTACTAACACTAATTCTAATAGTGATTTAATTTTCAATGAAAAAGGAAAATTAGCAACTGATAAAACCTCATTGATAGGTAAAAATTCAAAATCCACAACTCCTCCTTTTCTGCTCACATTTTAAATTTATAACAAAAATGTACATAACTGTATGGAGGATTCCATAGCATCATCTAATGTAATTCCTTTGTCTGTTTGTATAAGGTTGAATGCAAAGTACACTTTGTGTGAAACACAGATTACACTATTAGATTGTTCAAATGTGAAGGTATTAGGAGAACTAAAAGATGTAATAATCATGCTTGCGAGTAACCCATCAATTTATCAAATCATAGACATTGTTGTTGCTGACATTCTTGATGCTTATGGGTTGTTTTTAAGTAGAGATTGGTCACAGAATATGAATGGTTTCTTTTCAACTGATTAGTCAAACTTATGGCTTCCCAAAAATGGTAAAGCTAATCAGATTAAAATCGAAAGAGAAATATATTTAAAGCATACTATAACCGAATTACATGATCCCAATGAACCGGTGCTGTTTTCTGATTCAATAATGGGAAACTACACTTATGAACTGAATTTTGGAAATTTTTATGTTGAAAAATCTCCACTTATAGGTATAAAACAACAATCTAAAATTTCCAAAGTCACTTATATTTAGCCTAATTTTGCAACGCAGAATGCTGTAAATAGTATAAATAATCATAATCATGTATATATTAGTGATAGTAATGTAGTTGTAAATAGTTCACCTTGGACATTATATTTTGACGGGTCAAAATCAAAAGAAGGAGCTTGTGCTGGTTGTCTTCTAATTGATCCAAGAGGAAATAAGACATGTATCATTTGTAGATTAGAATTTGACTATACTAACCACATAGCGGAATATGAAGCTCTTATCCAAGGTCTGAAGAAGGATTTAGATATAAACATCAAGGTACTGGTGGTATATGGTGATTCCAAGATTATTGTCCGACAGGTATGTAACTCAATTCATTGCATTTCCGAACATCTTCAAAATTATCAAAAATAGGTATGGAACCTTATTTAAAATTTTGAAAAATTTAATATAAATTCCATTCCAAGATTTCAAAATCAAGAAGTTGTTTTGTTAGCTAATGTAGCCTCTAAATTATTTCCACCTGAATATTTTTCACCTAACACTTTTTCAATTGAGTTAATTTTTAGGCCACAAATTCCCGACAATATCACTAATTGGCATGTTTTCGATGATGATACACAGATATTGAATTTCTTGTCGAATAAAGATACCTTCAAGGAATCTGCTACTGATGAAATTACTTGCGATGAATACATACTCAACTTTTCGGTAATACATCATCACTATCCGATAGAAAAATATCTCAACATGGTAAAATCTATCCCTAACTCCGTTTTAAGATTGGAATTTTTTTATGATCTCCAGTACAAATTTAAGGTTGTCCCAAACTGTAAAACAAATAGTTCATGCTTGAGGTATGAAACTATAAATTTAGGGACATATTCCAATCCTCAACCTGCGAATCTAGGAATAGATTGTACCTCCTTAGAAAAATGAGCTTTTATAAATTTGTTCAGGGAATACATAGACATCTTTACATGGACGTATGATGACCTTACAACTTTCAATCCACAAATCATGCAACATGTTATCCCGGTGAAACCAACTTCGAATCTTTTTCAACAAAAGATTAGGAAAATGTAGCCAACACTCGAACCAACAGTTATAAAGAGTTGAATAAACTCTTGACTGCCAAAATCATTTTCGTGGTATGCCACACTAAGTGGGTGGCTAACTTGGTTCCAATTCGGAAGAAGAATGGGGATATTGAACTTTGTGTCGATTTCTGTAATCTTCACAAGTCATCAGAAAAAGATAATTACCCAGTCCCTCCTATGGAGCAAATCCTCCAAAATTTTTCTGCATATGAGATGCTATCATTACTTGATGGTTTTTTAGGTTATAATGAGATTGTAGTTTCTCCTGGTGATCAACTTAAAACCACATTCAAAACTTCATGGGGAAGTTATGCCTATCGAAAGATGCCCTTCGGTTTGATTAATGCTGGAGAAAATTTTCAACGAGCAATGGATATAGATTTTAGGGGACTAATAAATCATACAATAGTTGTCTATCTTGATGATGTTACCGTCTTTTCTAAACACCGAATTTACCATATCTCTCATCTTAGAAAGGTTTTTGAACATTGTAGAAGATACGAGATAACACTTAACCATAAGAAAACAATATTTGAGTTAACCAAAGGGATTTTGTTAGGTTTGGTAGTTTCCAAAGATGGAATCATGATTGATCCTTAGAGAACTCATGATTGAAAAGGCTATGCAATCCTTTTTGGTAAAAATGAATTTAGTTAGAAGATTTATCCCTAGCTTCTCCGAAATTATTCGTCCTTTGAAAAACATGATTAAAAGGATGCGAACATTAGTTGGGGTAACAATTAAAAATAGTCATTCAAAATAATTATAAAAGCTATATCTAATGCTCCTTATCTTCTAATTCCTGATTTCAATAAGGATTTTTTACTTTATACTTTTGCTTCAGATATTTCATACGCTACTGTGTTAACTCAACATAATCAACAAAATCATGAAGTTCCTATATCTTTTATGATTTCTAATTTTAAAGGAGCTAAGTTAAATTATCATGAAGTTGATAAGCACACATTTGTTGTCTTTAGAGCAGTAAAACACTTTCAACCTTATCGCTTAAAATCTAGAACTAAAGTAGTTGTTCTGAATCCTGTGGTAAGGAACTTATTGGTACAAAAGGATTTAGGTGATAAAAGAGCATCTTGGATGACAACCCTTTAAGAATACTATCTTGAGATCAAAAAATACTCGGTAGTTAAGGGGAAAGGTATTTGTAAACATGCTACTGAGTTAGCTCATTTGTTGGTAAATAATACTGATGTTAACATAAATGAGTCTTTTCTGAAAAAAGGAAATCTATTTCTTTCCTTCTCCGCAAGATTCATGGTATTCTGACATGAGAATTATTCTGGAAATAGGAAGTGCCCCAGATAACCTAGAACCAAAGAAGTGAAGGGACTTGAGATTAAAATTAAATACTTATTAGTTGATTAATAATGTCCTTTTTAGAAAAAATTCAGATGGTGTATTATTGAGTTGTCTTGAAAAGATGAAATTGAAACAATTTTAAAGGAGTTACACTCTGGTCTCACAGCTGGTCATTTTGGAGGTAAAAATAATGCGCATAAAATATTAAGAGCTTGTTATTATTGGCCTACTTTATTCCGATATTCTTATGCACATGTTAGAACATGTCAATATTGTCAAACAACTACAGGAAGGGTTAAAAAACCCGTTTTCCCACTAAAACGAGTCTGAGTTGAAAGATCATTTCAACAATGGGGTCTTGATATAGTAGACCAATCAATCCACCATCGTCCATGCAACATAAATATGTTATCAATGCAACTGATTATTTTACCCGATGGGCAAAGGATGTACCCTTGTGTGTAGTAAACACTAGTCAAGTTGTTATTTTATTAGAATCCTCTATTATTACTCAGTTTGGTGTGCTTGAATATATTGTTTTCGATAATGCCTCTTACTTTTCTTCTATTGAATTAACAGAATTTGCTTTGGAGAAGGGTGTCAGAGTTAGATATTCTGAAAGTTATTACCCTCAGGGTAATGGCTTAGTTGAATCCACCAACAAAAATTTACCAAATATTCTAAAGAAAACTATTGACACACATCATCGGAATTGGCATACTACCTTATACATTGCACTTTGGGTAGACATAGTAACTCCAAAATCTGCAATTGGAAATTCACCTTTCTTTCCAGTGTATGGCACTGAAGCCATTCTACCTCCTAATATTTTCTTACCTTATTTATAATTAGCACAGTCCATCGAAGATGTAAATTGTTCTTCTATGGAGAAGATAACCAATATTATGATTAAGTTATAAGAGGATAGAGAAAAATACAAGCAACATTTTGAAAAATATCAACAGATTGTAAAATGTTGATTTGATCAGGCCTTAGTCTCCAATAGATATTTCCATGTAGGTGATCTAGTTCTAAAGTGGGACAAATCCCATGAAGATAAAGGTGAACATACAAAATTTCAGCAGCTTTGGCTAGGACCCTATGCCATTGCAAAAAAATGGGCCCAAGTACCTTTCGAATTCAAACCTTGGAAGGCAAGTATGAAACCTTTCCGGTTAACGAGATGATTCTTAAAAAATACTTTCACTAATTTCTATCAAATCTTTAAATCTGTATATAGTTTTTTTCATTTTGTTAATAATTGTACAGTTTTTTTAATTTTATTTATTTATTTAGTTTGTTCCATATTCCATCACAATTTTGAAAATAATTGGGGCATCCTTTATGTACAGTTCAGTTTGTTTTGTGTTTTTACTTAAAACTCATTTTGAACTGTAAATAATTCCAAATATGGTCTGAATTAGCTATTTTTAACAAAAGACATGTATCATAATCGAAAATCATTACCCTTTGCAATCTTTCAAATATTGAATATATTTTCTGTCAGAGAAGGTATGTGTAGATAAATAAACCCCCGTGGATTGAATTTCAATTTGTTCATTCACTCTAGGTAATGGTGGCCAAGTATAGTCTTTCATCTTGCTCAGTCTAATTGGATTTTCTTAAATCTGAAATAAATCTATTAAATTTTTTAAATTTTTGTAAATACAGTTAGGATTAACCTTTTACAATTCATTGTATTATTATCGTACATATAGTTGGCTAGTTACTTCGTCAAAACCTCATACTTGTAAAATCCTTATAAATCTGGATTATTAGTCATCTTTAAACTCATTTACAATATGGAAAGTGTCTTGATCTATTCCATTTTAAATTCTTGTTTTATGAAATTGGGAACGAAAGGTCTCAGTAATGAGCCGGTCCACTCAGGATCATGGAAATCATCAGTATGACTGTTAACACAAAAAATTGTTCACCTAGCTCTACATAGTCTAAACCACAAACATACATCACATTCCTTCCATATTTCCCTTACTTTTGACCTTTACAATTGTATTTCTAGTCGAAAACATTATTATTTACTATGGTTTACCTTCATTCTCTCCCAAAAAGGGTAAAAAAACCCCCAAAAAGGGTAAAAAAAACCCTAAAAGGGTGCAAAAACCCTAAAAAGGGTTCCAAAACCCTAGAAACATATTATAAATACAGTGTGAAAGTCTCCCAAAATATTCTTACACCTTTTTTCCCATTTGTTTATTTTGTGAGTAGGGTGAGACACCTTTTGCTCTCAAGTATTCACACATCATTTAGCCATCATCATGTTTCCCTACCATTCCCACATAGTACGTCGAGACATTCTCCGTACCCACCTGGAGAACCAGCCTGTGAAGAGGCAGACTATTTCCGAGACGTCCACAGTGGCCCATTTTTACAAGAAAGAAGGTATAATTTTAGTTTATTTGCATTTTAGTTAGTTTATCCTTCATATATGTTTATTTTCTTTGTGTTACTAATATTGTTTATTGCTGTATATTTTTTCATGAACTCTCCCTTATTGTACCATTGACATAAGGCTAGTGCTTTTGCATGTAATAGGGGTAAAAACCCCATTACAGTTTTGGCGACTCCACTAGTTGATCCTCTGAGATCCCAATTTTGCAGGTTTTTCTTTACTTTTTACCCTCAGCCGTCACCAATCAGACCCCCATGCAGCTGATCTAAACCTTCACGGCACCAGTTCTTGCCCCTCTTAGCCCCTTTCAACCATGTTTTCTTGATTTTTTCCAGTTTCGGCCCCAGTCGCTCTTATCGGGCCAGAAGCCGCAACCCAATTACATTGTTTTCTCCTGTTAAGCGTGACCAAGGTTGCGACCCTATCCTTGAAAAGCACAAAATTCCTCATAAATCACGGTCATATCTGTCTCGGCTGAAAGTGTGACCCTTGTAGCCCATATAACCCCTTTTTTAGCGACCCAGTCGTGCCTGCTCCTCTGTTAGGTGTGGCTTGGATGTTTTCTGACCAGATATCCTCTATCTTCCTATTTGTTGTAACCTAGATCACGTATTTTCCTCTGACAAGCATGACTGTGAGTTTACAGTCAGTTTTTCGTACCTGTTTCAGATCCCTGTCCAGACCTATTTTTCCTTTCTAGACCTGCTCTATTACAACCGCTTGCTTTTTCAATGCAGAAAAATACCTTGTTACACATTTATTTTAAGGTTGAAAGGAAATTTTTACATACAAATGCACACACACTAACACCATTAAGTGAACACACTCATTTCATTACCCCAAGCAGAGCCATTAAAAATAATCAATTAACATAATGACATTCAGATCAGGAAATAAACCCTATTTTCTTAACTATGGGAAGTACTTGGGAATATCCCTAAAACTCATTGTGAGGAGTACCAAAAAAACCCCAAAGTAGCTGGCCATTGAGAGGACTTTCCAAGAGAAAAGGGAAACGACCCCCACTGGATTGACTAGATTCCCACACGTGAGGAAAACCAAGGGCTGTCGTTTGTGGAAAAGTGGTTAGCAATTTTACTTGCGTCGTGAAAAGAGGGGTATTGCCCCAATACGCAAGCCGTAAGACAACATTGGTGGCCGAGTGAATCCTTTTGAACTCTTAGGAATCCGTTTTAAGCCGGGGTCCACATTCATTTCCTGTTACTACCATAAGACATCATTGCTCCACCAAGTTATTCCTCTCGGCTTAGGGGGCACACCCCTCCATTCGGTGCTTTGAACCATCACAGTCAAAGCCATATTTGATGCCATTCACCACCTTCAGAGCCCTACATGACATCTATGTCTAACTCGGATTCCTACCAATCTAAACCTATTTTGTTCACTGCACCGTATAGCCCCATGGCTGGAACACATCCCGATCCCTTCTACGGAGGGATAGTTGGAAGTGGACCTACGTACTTGCCACCCATCATCACATGTATCCATACTAGTGGTCCCATCACCACTACACACGCTACTGGAGGTACACTGCCCACTAGTGGTGGCCCCGCACCAGCTACCATGATTCCTACCATACCACCTTTTATACCTAGGGGCAGTGGCCCTTCCACATCCATTCTGACTATCCCTACTATGGGAGGTCAACTACATCCACCCCTAGTCATGCATGGGACCCACGTTCCTGTAACTAACACCACCATTGCTGGTATGCACTGAGCCAACCTTGATTCTAACCTATCGTTCATGGCTAGACTTAACCTACCATATTTGGAAAGGTTAACAAATGACCCCATCAGTCATCAACCACACTGGCCTCCTATGCCTACAAAAATTCCCCTAGACATTCCAAAGTTTGAGGAAAAGGCAGGAGAGGAACCCCATAACCATATCATGTCTTTCCACATATGGTTTTCATCAAACAACATTGTGAATGACTCCGTCAGATTGAGGTTGTTCTAGTGCACACTTATGGGTGCTGCGACCAAATGGTACATCGAGTTGCCACTTGCCTCTTACCCTAATTTCTCCTCACTTGCCTCCATGTTCCTTCAGTACTTCCAACTTCCCATCTGATATGACAAGGGAGTGGAGATCCTTTTATCCTGTTGTCAACCTACAACCACAAACATCACAGATCACATCCATGAGTGGCGATGTAGACATAGTTTGTGCAAGATCCAATTGGATGATAGGATCTTCCTTGAATGGTTTTTGAAAACCTTACTCCCACCCATAGCCAAGGATGTTTCCTCTGAGAGATCCCAATATGAGGAGGAGGCCATCTTCAAGGCTTATTTGTTTGACTTGATCTACTCCCAGTCCAGGTACTTGTATACCATCATACCTGATGCTCCCCGTGCTGGCACCTCCCATCGTGATACACCGGGGGCATCCCACGCTGCAGATGGAGTCATCGACTCTATCACACAAACCCTAAATTATATGTGTCATCTCCTATGATTCCACCACACCCAAGAAACACCCATAGTATTTACCAACCCAATTATATCCTCGATTACTCATGTATGATGGCTCAGTCTGGAGCCTCCCCCTCCTACGCACCACCCATGCCTACTCAACACATCCATGGATCGACCTGTTCGACACAGTCGTATTCGGCCCACATGGCTAGGTTTGTAGCCCCTCCAGCTCCTTAGGTCTATTATGAACCACCTGTGCAACCCACTCTGGCTCCAGCCCCATCCCCTTCGGTTTCCATGGGACATGTTTATGCTCAGCAAAACCTTCCCAACCAACCCTCCCCCAACGACCAACAAGGGAAGGGAAAGAAAATTCAAGGGAGAAACTGAGGCAATCATCAACCTAAGGAGGTGGCCAATAGACTAACCTTCCCACTAACAATGACACCAACCCACCAGCACAAAACCCCCAGCATCCTGATTGACCGGGAAAAACCCACAGTTACGAACCAATCATCCGTGTGCTATATGCAACACATACAATCATTACACTCATATGTTCCCTCACATGACTTGCATCTGACAGATTCTCTAGAATGACACTCAACATGATACCAATGTGGTGGCCTAGGATCATCCAAACCCAACGCCACTAGGTCCTCCTCCTATGGTGCTACAGAACCCCCTAACACACCAAGGAATGGTTGCAACCCAAGCCTTGGCCCCACTTGCTCTTGTAGCTCCCGCTGTGGCCCCATCGGTAGATGATGGAGTCCACCACCTCATGAACATGTCGTCTAGAGTCAACCTCTAGACTCAACGTGACAAATATGGCTCCACCATAGAAATTGCTGACCCATCAGCGACGTCTACCTCTAACACTTCCGATATTCCCATCCACTTACCATGACCCCCCATCGATGGGGTGTCTAGAGTCCCATGGTTTCCTATACGTCATATGGAAAACAATGCTAGTGCTCGAGCTTCCCTCAACTATAACATAGTTGACGACTTGGCCCAATCACCTCCAACCATGTCTACTTTGGAAGTGCTGAAAACATACCCATTATAGTGTAAAGCGTTGTTGTCCGCACTAGGTTTCGTTGATCCCTCTGATTCCTGGTTGATCACCTTTGATTTGGATCAAGGAGAACCTAGGATGCCACCCACCCTCGCCCTCCAAATATCAGTCTCAATCAGTGGAATTTGGTTGTACATTGATGCATTATCAATGAGGGGGAATCCACTTGTGTTATGTCGAACTTTGTTTGGTAGAAACACAGGTCCCCCACCCCGCAACCTTCTGCTGCCACCCTCCATGCCCTTCATGCCTATGATGGCCGCTCTACCAAGGCCCAGGGAATTCTTACGAATGTCCCTGTTGAGTTAGCCACTAAAATGATTTTGATTGACATTGAGGTTATTAATGCCCAACTTGATTACAACATCCTCCTAGGACATAACTATATGTATTCCATGAGAGTCGTGGCCTCCACCGTCTTTCAACACGTGATGTTTCCTCATGAGGGAAAGATTGTGACTGTCTACCAGTTGACTTACTAGAATCTGAAGGGGTCAGCCAAATAGGAACACGTAATTCCTACCATTGATATTGCCATTGGCAGCGTGTCCATTCCTTCCTTATCTGTTATCGGCCCAGGCTTATTTGCGAATACCTGTATGATGGACACCTTACCAACCTTACCACCTCCATCGACGCCAACTAACATAGTGGATTTGTGTACTACCACATCCAGTACCATCCTGACCACACCTCAACCACAGTCAGCCAGGAGTTATTGGGGTTCATTCCCAATCCACACGATTCCCTTCCTCTTTCCACCATTTGGCATCGTGAGCAAGTTTTTCATGGCTACTCTCAATTTACCTAATTTCATGTTGGGGATTCCCATGTGGTACCTTGATCCACCCACCCCACTTTCGATACCCCAGGTTGTGTTGACTCCCATCCAACCTATTGAGATGGAGTCATGCCCTCCTCCTGTCCCATAAAAAATGTCTTCCATTCCCAAACCTACCCCTCCTCTTCCAAAAAAGGTTGGGGGCAAAGCCACCAAAGTAACAGCCGAGCGTTGTCTAGCTCCACCTTGCGCTTTGTACAATGTCCAAGGTTATGCAACACAGAATTGTCTAGAGTTACCTATCCTTCACACACACATGGAAACTATGGATACATCTGATGGTACTCCAGTAGTCATCATCCCAGATCCGCCAACAGTCAAGAATAAATCATTGAGGACCAACCATCCTTGTGTAGTTTGTGGCTTGTATGGCCATTACTCTCACCATTTCCCAGACTTGTTCGAGTATCAGTTCATCCTTCGTGACCTTCAGAAACACTCTCATGAGTCTGAAATCACTATCATCAAGGAAATCCACCCTCCAGCTTCATCCTCAAACACAACCACCACCATATACATGATCTCCAGTTCCTCTAGCCCTCCTATCTCCTTAGACCTATAAAATCCCTCCGATCTATCCACACATTGTTTCAACAACAACAAGGAGATTCTTGAAGCTCTTTCGACTCTTGAATACCCTTGGTATGATATGTACCATCTCTCATTCTTTATTTCCCAAGGAACCTCTTTCATCGTCGGATTAGTACTCAGTCAAAGCCAAAGACTTCATCCACGACAAAGTCGACTGGTTCAACAACCCCATTCCGACATCCGATGCCTTTGAAGAGGGAAACATGGCCAACATTTCACCCACTATTAAGGTTAACATATCAACCAACCCTGAGGTAGTTGAAGACATTACACTAGAAGTATCTTGATTCCATGAAGAAGTTGCTTCCTACAAAGCACTTTTTTCGGAGTTCCATGATATTTTTGTTTGGTCCTATACCGAGATGCTTGGGATGGATCCATCTATCATCGAACATTGTATCGACCCATGGAATGATGTGGTACCTGTTTTCCAAAAACAAAGACCCATTTACCCATCAAAGGATCTTGCAGTTAAGGCCAAGATCGAGAAACTACGTAAAGCTGGTTTCATATACCCCATCGTGTATACCACTTGAGTTTCTAATCAGGTTCCTATTAATAAAAAACAAGGTACCATTCACGTCTGTATTGAATTTTGTGATTTGAACGTGGCATGCCCCAAGGACAATTTCCCTACTCCGTTCATTGACCCAATCATTGACGCCTGTGCCAGACATGAGGTCTTTTATTTCATGGACAGTTTCTTCGGTTATAACCATATTCACATCTGGAAAGAAGACCGGTACAAGACTACTTTCACATCCCCTTGGGGCCTGTTTGCATATCCAGTCATGCCATTTGGCCTTAAAAATTATGGAGCCACTTTTCCGCGGGCCTTGAATTTTTGCTTCCATGACCTTATCCATATCATATTAGTCTACTTGGACAACCTCACGGCTCACTCTCAGCAATGTTCATAGCATCTAGATGACTTACGACAAGTATTCTTACGATGTCGCAAATACAACGTCCACTTGAACCCTCTCAAGTGTGTGTTTTGTGTCCCAGTTAGGAGTTTACTTGGGTTTATCATCTCTTAGAAAGGGATTGCAGTCAAACCTCTCAAGGTTTAGGCCATTCTGAATATCCCTTCACCACGTACTTTGCACCAACTACAGAGTCTCCAAGGCAAGGCCAACTTCCTTCGTAGTTTCATTCCAGATTATGTGAAAAAAGTTCATGGTTTCTTACGACTGATGTGTACCAACATTCAGTTTGTTTGGGATAAGCATGCACAAGATGATTTTGATGCATTAAAACAAGCTCTGGCTTCCGCCCCGTTGTTGTCTTCACTCGACTTCACTAAGGATTTCATTCTTTATGTGTCTGCATCTAAAAATTCCATCGCTGGAGTTTTGGTCCAAGAAGGTGATGCTTGTTAGGATCATGTGATCTATTATGTAAGTCAGAAACTTTCTAGATCCCCCTATGCTGTCCAGAGGAAGAGAAGATGGCTCTCATTTTCATATTTTCTGTTCAAAAGTTATGCTATTACATCTTTTTGAGCCACATGAGAGTTGTGGGGATTCCAACCCCATGAGGTACCTCTTGATTTGCCGCATTATACAAGGTCATGCTGTCAAGTGGATTTTTGTTCTCTAATACTTCAACATGGAATTTGTTGCCCCCAAGAGAACCAAAGCTTTGGAATTAGCTTCCCTAATGAAAGACCTTCCTACGTTGTCTCCATTTCCACTGATCATGATCAACCTTCCGTACGAGTTCCTATTTATCATTTCTACAGAAGACCCATGGTATGGGGGCATCCTACTGTATTTGTGCACTCAGAAATTTGGGACCCATTTAAGTCTGAAGATCGACGGTGCATTCCGCACCAAGCTTCTCGCTATATCCTCGTCGGGGATGTCCTGTACTGTCGGGGCATTGATAACATATTGCGTCATTTCCTCACCCATGACGAGGCTGAAAAATTCCTTAATGATTGTCACATTGGAGCCTGCAGTGACCACCTCTCTGGTTTGGCTATTTCCCAGAATATTCTCCATGCTGGTTATTTTTGGCTTACCATCTTCACCAATTGCATCCATGTAGTTAAACACTAACCCAGTTGTCAACTCTTTTCTCCAAAATCAAGGACTCCTCCCGCGCCGTTACATCTTGTGGTCACAGTCAGCCCCTTCTGTAAGTGGGCAATTGACTTCATGACATGTAACTCTACCTCGACCAGTGGCCATAACTACATCATCGTGGCCATCGATTATTTCACTAAATGGGATGAGTCCACTCCTAAATTCAATTGTAAGGTTGAAGCGACAACAAATTTCTTTTTCAATCACATTATCACACGTTTTGGTGTCCCCCAACAAATAGTCACAGACCATAGTTGTCACTTTGAAGACGTGGTTTGGACTGAGATTTTGACCATGTTGAAGTTTGAACACCAATACTCCTCTGCATACTACCCCTAGGGAAATGGAAAAGTTGAGGCTGTCAACAAGATCCTCAAAACCATACTCCAATGGATGGTGGGAAACCATTAATCCAACTGGCACCATATGATCTTCTGCACCCTCTGGGCCTACATCAACAAAAACTACCACTGACTTTACCCCATTCCACTTAGTCCACGGATTTGAGTTAGTAATTTCCATTGAGTGCCAGATTCCATCATCGGGCCTTGCCGTAGAGCTCCTCCTAGATACCTCACCATTAGAAGAACATCGTATTTTGCTTGAACAAACCAATGAGGACCATTGTGCTTCCCTCCAAGTGATTGAAGAAGCAAAAACTCGATCGAAGTCACATTTTGACTCCCATGTCCACCCTCACACCTTTAGAGAAGGAGATCTGGTCCGCGTTTACAATCAAGCCAATGATAAGTTGGGAAAAGGGAAGTTTGAGTGCATGTGGTACAACCCATATGTCGTCTACCACTACCTCAAAAAGGGGGCATATATTCTTGCTGAATCCGATGGCCACCTCTTGAAGAATCCCTGCAATAGGATCTACCTCAAGAGGCTTTATGCCTGATGTCATCACCATGAGTCACTTGTATTATAGTTCTTCTTTTTGTTTTACACCATTCTTGTCAGGAGTCTTACATTTTGTTTTTTGGCTGCTCCAGATGGATCCTACCTCGCATCACTACATTGGATTCGCTGACAGAGAAAGTAGGTGGTCTACTAATCTCGCCTCGGCTGCGTGGGTTATTTATTCCCCGTCACATGAGTTTATCCATATCGACAGAATGTGTGTTGGCATTGCTACCAACAACAAGGCTGAGTACAATGGTGTCATTGGCCTCCTGGCCACTACCCTCCATTTGGGTATTCGTCAGCTTGATGTCTTTTTAGACTCCCAGTTGAATAACTGCTACCTAGTACGTGATCCTTGTCTCTTTAGAAAGTTCCTGTGCACTTGACATTTGGTTAGAAATTTTGAATCCATCACATTCATGCATGTTCCAAGAAATATCAATAGTGTAGTAGACCAAGTGGCTAATCACGTTCTAGAGTGGAACATTAATCATCGCATATAGGAAATAAAACTACATCATGCATCATCATATAATCATGCATACATATGTCATATACATCATATAGGCATTATCATCATAAAAAGACTCATATAAAAACCATAAAAAGTGCATCCACGTGCATAAATATATATATCATGTCATAGTATTCAATACAAAATGAGAAGCTCCATAATCTTTCTCGGCTGAGCATACATATCATACAAAAATCCGAGTACACCACTGCACTAGGGGTAGCTACACTAGATGCTAGTGAGAATCAGATTCCTCCTCCTGGTACTTGGAGTCTGTATCCTCCTATGTGTCCTCCTGTTGCTGCTGCAACTACTACCCCAAAAAACAATTTAGCATATTTTTTAGGGCCCCCCTTTGAAATTTTAGTTTTGCTTCTTAGGCATTTTTTTGAATTTTGAAATCCAACATTCATGGTTTGTTTTTATCATGGGAAAGTTTCAAGATTTTGGTTTTTTCTTGAAGTCAGAAAAGTTTCTTGTGATTCGCCACAGTGGATGGATCTTCATGTTTAACCCGCTACGGCGGAGGGTTTTTCAAGTTTGGAGCCGCTACAAAGGCTGACCTTTTATTTGTGCTTCGCTTGTTTTTTTGGAGCAGCCGTAGCGAAAGTTTGTTGAGAGTCTAGCCGCAACAACAAATTGATCCTGTCCTTCAAGCCTCTATAGCAGAGGATTTGTCTAAAGCGCAATCGAGTCATTTTTTCCCGCTGTGGCGGATGATGTTTCTCTTTTTAGCCGCAACGATGGGGGGGTTCTTGGTTTGATTATCGAAACTACTTCCAATTATTTTGTCCCGCTTCATCGAGTGGTTTGTTATCTATCCATTGCAGCAGCGTAGGTTTTCTTTCTTTATAGCCCAATCCGCACTGAGCCCGCTTCAGCGATAGAGTTTTTCAACTTTGAGTCGCTACGGCGGTTGTCGTTCAATTTTCTTTTTGACGCCGTTTCGGCCATTGAAGCCATGAAGGAATGTGAGCATATTTCTAGGTCTTGAGTTGATAGTTGTGGCTTTTTTGGGGTAATGGAGCCGCCGTTGTCGAGGCTATTTTTGACTTGACTTAGGCATGATTGTACGACATGCCGAGCTTTGGCGCTAACAGTGTTTGGACCTCGCACATGCGGATTTAATGCCTTAGCTTCCCTCCTTTTTATTGATTTTTTGGCTCATTGTGGGTTATTTATATGCGTCAGGGGAAAGTTTTACCACTGTTTGTTTTTACGGTGATATTTCTAAGCTGTTAGTCACGATTTGTTCGAAACTTCCTGTGATTGGTAGAAACCACCGATTGGAGTTCACGTGGTGCATCAGGAAAACAACAATGACTGTTTATCAAACCTGTCGCATGCCAAGTAGGTTTTCGTTTACCTTATACTTGATTGGTGATTTGGTTTGAGCTTTGAGCCGTCAGCTGTTGTTTCGCCATGTAGGGGTGGGTAGGTGTTTTGTTTTTAGGTTTAAAAAGGCTGCCTCCTTGCATTTTAGGTTTAGCCATTTTCCTTTCAAGATTTTTAAGCTTGCTATGGCCTCCTTACCTGCTCGTAGAAATTCACCATTTCGTTTGGAGGCATTTCTCCCGCGAGCCTGTGGGCTACTAACGAATCTCTAGAGGCCGAAGCTTTTCGCCGGCATGGAGCTGACCTGGTTTTCGCCTGTGGGAGATAGTAGGGACTACAGTTCTCCTGTTGCCAGCAAATCCTTTAGGTTTTGGCTGTGTTATTCTATCTTCCCGCCGAGAGATCATGATCCTGGTGTTGGGACCTAGGACATCACCGTCGTCATGCCTCGGTACACTACCTACGGGCTGTGAGCC
>LPNX010774869.1:66565-106225 GCA_001517045.1 Pseudotsuga menziesii
GTTGTGTTATTCTATCTTCCCGCCGAGAGATCATGATCCTGGTGTTGGGACCTAGGACATCACCGTCGTCATGCCTCGGTACACTACCTACGGGCTGTGAGCCTCTTAGAATTTTTGTGTCTGTGGGCGGAAGGGTATCGCAGGTGTTTGAGTTATTTTTTGACTCTAGAATATAGAGGTTGAGGATCGCTTGTGTCTAGGAGTTTTGTTACCAAAATTTTGACCTACTGAGCTGTGGGGTGTTTTTCTTATCCCGATGGGCGAGGATAGCAGGGTAAGGCAGAATACTAGTGTTTTTTCTTAAACAGTTTTCCTAGAATATCATAGTCATTTATATTTTTTTGTTTGAATGCATACGTTTGTTTAATGATGTAAATGCTGAAACATTTTTGTTGTGTTATTGCAGTCACAACTTATATCGAACAGCATGACGAAGAAGGGAAAGAAGAATTTGAAGATTGTATATTCTAACTTAGATGTAGAAATATCACCCAAACAAAGGGTAGAAATAATATATGAATATACAAATTCAGTCACCGTGGCAGAACCCAAATTCATATGGGGTCAAATTTAGCACATGCCTGTGGAGAAGAAGGTTCCAGAGGCAGGGTTGGAAGACCTAGTCTTATATGATAATATACTGAGATCTGGAATCACTAAGGTATCCACTAGGCCAAAGGTCTTTCCTCGTGCAGAGGTCATCGGATGGATTCTGCCCAAAGTGGATGCAGTAGGGATGGTAATGAACAACGTGGAGGACAAAGGATTTGCATCCTTCACACCTAGATTTATAGCAAAAGCATACATCCTACCTCCGTCAGAAATTAGCATGTCAACTGATTGGGTAAAAATTTTAAAATTTGATTACATAGCTACAGTAAAGATGATGTTAGCTGAAGGGAAGACTCTTTCAGGCACAAGCAATCATAGGAATACGAAATTGCTCATTTATGTACCCCATACAGAATGGTAGTGCTAATGCTGAATAGGATTTTCGGCGGAGCTGATGGTAGAAATCATAAGTTTGGATGGATCCCACTGATTTACCATGTAGCCATCAAAGGGACAATTTTCAACTGGGCCGATATAGTAGCCAATAGTCTATCTACTTCCATTACTGTAGCCCAAGAAGGTTTGCACCAGATAAAATCTGAATTCTACATGGGATCCTTTTTGGTTGATTGCATACTTTTCTTCCACCCGTTTGAGAGAATCAACTTCCAGTGGAAAGGAGGAAAAGCTCCTATTTACACAGCATATCAAATACTAGGGGCCCACAAATACCACAGTCACTACCAGCTAATCTGTGAAGAGTTCCTGATGCCTCTGTAACAATTGACTTTTATGGAGGAGTGTAAGTACTTATCTGAAGGAGATTTGGAATCTATCAAAGAGTTTGGGGATTACTTCTTCTATGAAGAAGGCACATACCTTAGGATGTATGGGGGGAATAGAGAACCCTCATTGCTGCCAATATATGCTACAGATTACATAGTTCATAAGGAAGCTGTGAGACAACTTTTCTTGGATGGATTTGGAAGTCACTTGTTTGATTTGAAAAAAGGTGTGTTTCCACCACTACCTTTTTATGTGGGGAGTTATAAGTTTTCTAAAGTCAAGAGTGCCCCAGAGTTCGTTAAGGAACTGGAAATATTTCACTTCGGAGAAAAGAGATTTCACAGGAATGACTCACAGGGTAAAGTTGCAGCCCATAGAGCACTTCTCAAGGTAAATTTCAAATATGTTGATTATGTGGACAAGGATGAATAAGTATACATGAATGTCTACAACATGACCACCTTGAACAAGCATCTTAAAAGGACGATCACAATAGCCGGATTTAAAGGCAATAGAAGCAGCAATATGGAACCAAAGAGACAAGAGGAAAAAGCTGCAAGAAAAGAAAAAGAAGAGACTGCTTGTAGACTGGTAGAAGGTGCAAGAATTTTTTTAGCTGAATAAGCCCAACAAGAAAAGGAGGAGCAAGAAGTGGCCAAAAAAGAGAGAAGAAACTACTAGAAAGGAGCAGGAAGAAGAGCAGAGAAAGAAAGAAGAACCTATCAAAGAAAATATTGCAGAGTTGGAAATATCAATAGCTCAAGAAGCTCAAAATCCAGAGCAGCAAGCACAAAACCAAGGAGAGGCGACATAATAACAAAGAAAGAAAGATCAGGAGGACCTAGATGGTGAAAATCAGGGACAAAGTCCTACTCGAGACAATCCGGAGAACCTCCCTTCCACTTCAGGAATTATACTTACTGGAGGAAATATCCCTATGGTTGAATTGGGGTTGGTGCCATTTACCCCGTCTAAACAACATGAAGTTGCATGCTTGGAGGATGTATTTTTTTATCCGAAAAGGAAGACCATTGTGTGAAAAATGAAGAAGACTTTAAAGGTAGGAACTCAACCTGAAATCACCATAGTGACGGAGAAGACGGTTGTAAAAAATGTAGAAGAAGATCCCAAACAAATAGCCTCCATGGATGTTGCAACTGCAACTGCAAATGATCATAATATTAGCAAGCTCACTGAAGTCCTTGATCAGTATAAAGGTAAAATGGTAGAAATGAAGGAGGTTTTAAGGAAGGAGGAAAGAGTAGGTCGAGAGTCTAAGAGAAAATATGAAGACACTCTCTCAGACTATGAGAAGTTTTAGCGGGATTACGAAATCCTAGGAGAAGAAAGGGATAATTTGAAACAATCAAACATGACCCTTGATAGGAAGAAATACAAGTTAGAGAGCAAGATAGCAAAAAGGGAAGTTCAGAAATCCCCAGCTGATCAACAAGCAAAGGAGTACAGAGTTTGAATCACATAACTTGAAGCGCAAAACAGTTCCCTGGAAGTGTTGTTTAAGGCATCCAATGAAAGGAAAATAGACATAGCACCTCTAAGAGAGCACGCTCTCTTACTTAGAAGAAAAATATATCAAGTACAGGTCAAGCTAGCAGAAGAAGTTTTTTGGATCAAGCAATCCGAAGATCGACTAAAGGAGATCTTAATAGTGGCTACTAAATACAAGGATAGAACCTAGGAAATTGTGGAGACCCTACAAGCCCAACAGACATGCTTAGATACAAATACTGAGCATCCATAAAATACACCTGTAAAAAGTCTGAAAACATTCCACATTGAATATGATATTGTAAATTTTAGTAGTAGAGCTGCTGAGAGGTTGATGGAAGCAGTGGAAAAGACAATGGACAAATGTGCAGAATTTTACAAGAAGATGCTTATAACTCACAACAAATGTTTGACCTCTTGAGCACAAAGGCTGCAGGAGTTTCTAGCACATGAATAACAATTAAAACAATTGAGGGATAAGCTACAAGAAGATGATTTAAATATTCAACTGATTAAAGGTTTAGATCCAAAGGTGTTAAAGAGTTTAGTGGCCCAAGCAACAGTTAGTAACTGTCTACTAGAATATTTGTTGAGAGTGAATCCTCCAAGAGTAGCAGACATAAAAGTCCAGTTGTCCAAGCATGAGGTTACGATCAGATTTTTAGAGCTCACAGAGTTAGAGACAATTTCGTCAGATGCTTCGACCTGGAAGCAATTCATAATTAGTTTAACTAGGTCCACTTAAGTGGTTTTGTCCTATCCACACATGGATGTATTTGTAATATTTTGTATTTACTTTTTGAACACACTAAAGACAAATTTATGTAATCGAAAGTTGAGGAAGCCCGAAGGGAAGGGAGATCAAAAGTCATTTTGTAATGTATAAATATGGGTAGAGTCGAATAGGATAGGGAATTTTCTAGTTCTAATATGCGAAATAATTGTTGTAAGAAGAACTATTTCTTGTTATAATAAATATGATCAAAATTCTGCTGGAGAAGGAGCTCTTGGAGTTTCAAATGCATGATGTGTAGATGGATGAATATAGAACTATTTCTGTTTTAGCTTATTCTATAAATATGTGAGATCGTTCTAACTTCTGAACTATTTCTATGTTGCGAATGATTTTCTTTCATTGTTATGAAGCTTATGCAACATATGAGTAATGAGTGCTTTAACAAACACTGAGCTATCTCTATGTTAATTTTCTACTGTGTTTATGTATTCTGAATTATATCAACTATCTATAAAATTCTTTGTGCATAAAATACAGTACATTACTCACACAAATAATAATATTGCTCCCTGGGGATAGGTTAGATAGGATAATTTAGTTTAGCATAGCTATTATTTGATTTATATGATTCAGGAACAAAGGGGATAAGATGGGAGGTAAGAACCTATGCATCACATTGTGAAGTCTTTGCTTCCTTATCATCTGCATTTAATTTAGGCACTTGCATATCATTTATAAAACAATAAAAAAAACATACATAAATAGTGGACCGGGCCGCAACCGGTAAAGTAATATTTAAACTCTCATTTATTTCTATGGTAGCCAGGCCGCTAACTTGATAGATTCCCCACACCAAAAGATAAATAATCTAATTGGGAAGGATTATTGGGGAGAATCCCTACTGTCGGTACCTGGGATTTTCCAGGAATCAACAGTTTTGGCGTTAGAAGGAGGGCCGCTAGTGCATGGATGGCCGAGGAAATCCATTTTCTCAAGATCATTTCACCAGTGATAGTTCAGAAACTAGTTTTCCCAAAGGATCCATTCCCGAAGGAAGAGTTAACCCTGAGTCATAAGTTTGAGAGCACCTTTATCCTGTTTCTTTTGAACTAGTAAATGATTTAAGAAGAATTTAAATATCATATGCAAAAAATCTTGGAGGATTGTTGAATATTCCAGACTTACCAAAAAGACCAACTCGTAGAAGGGATTTGGTTTACACAGGAAATTTGGTCTTAGTAGGAAATTTTGAAGAGTTGGCAGATTTATCCTTACAAGAAATTTACCAATCTATTAACCAATTGGTACCTGAATCCTTGTACGGTTCACCTCTTTAGTATCTGTTTCAATCTCCTTTCCAATCCCCACCTCAATCTCCTTGACGAATGATGGCCAGAAATGCACCTCCGAATCCAATAGCAAATCAACCTAATCCACTACCATATTGGAGGGCTAGGTCTTCGCTCGCCTTGACACCTCCATTACATGCTTTACCGCAGAATCCCAAAAACTCATTGCCTAAATTTGATTCGGGCAAAGGAATTCCTGTAGATGATCACTTGCAGATCTTTTTCTTAGCCTTAGAAGGTTTGGCTGTAGGGCATGAAGACGTGGTGTGCAAATTATTCTTGCACACTCTTAAAGGTAGAGGATTGTCATGGTATTTTCGCTTACAGGAAAATTCAATCACCGATTGGAATACTTTTGAAATATTGATTAGGAACAAGTTTGGTAGCCAAAGAACTACGGTTGCCTTGATGAAGGAATTAATTTCTCTAAGCAAGGAAAAGAAAGAGAAAGTGCAAGATTTTAGTCAGAGGTTTGTTGCACATTTAAATAATTTCAGCGCTGCCATAAAGCTTGCTGAAGAGACTTTAATTAAATATTACACTTCAGCACTTGGCCCTGACATAGCAATTTTTGTTAAAAGATCAGTAAAAACTTCCTTGGTGGAAACTTATGAGGAGGCTGAAAAAATAGAAGCTGAACTTGAAAGTGTAAATAAATATTCTATAGAACCAGAAATAAGAAATTTTGGTGGCAAGAAACCGGTGTTGTTGACAAGGAACAAGGATGAACATTATCATGAATTAGAAAATGTGGTCAAAATGGTACATAAGTACATGGAGAAAGAGAAGGAAGCCAAGAAACAATTCAAGCCTTATTACAAGAGAAGAGATGAAAGTGGCCCATCCCAACCACCCAAACATAGTCCATCTATTATGAATTTAATTGAAGTTGGAATGGAAAATTTTTGCACATTCCATCAACAACCTCACTCCGAAAGGAACTTCCCATAGTGGATTAACTCCATGACCTTGGTTATGAATCCATTGCTAGATTCTAAGTTAACAAAAACTATGGCTGAAGAGGAAAATGATCATGGATCAGAGGAGGCACCGAAGGATACCACCATGGTTTTGTGGGATTGTGCACCCATGATGGGATTAGAGAATGAAGAACCTACTGAGGAAATACAACTATCAGTTGTAAATGTTACAACAAGAAGCAAGGGTCCACTGATTGAGGATAATAAATTACTGCCCAAGATTAAGAAAATTCAAGAGAATGTGAAGAAAATCAGAAATAATACTCAAACTATACCTGATTTTGTCATAACAAGGAAGAATGTCCCCTCAATCATTAATCTAGTAAAGGTTGCAGAAAATAAGGTAGAAAATATCAATAAAATTTCAACAGAGTATGAGATGGGGTATGATATAATAGAGGATATAAAAAAAACTAAAGCCAATATTTCTTTGTTCAAAATGTGTAATTTGCCACAAGAGAGAAATAAGCTCTTGGAAGCCTTTGATGCACCCATACATAAACCCTAGGATAATATTCAGTCCGAGGAAGAGATCAATGAAGCAAGTGTAGGGGGAAAATCAAAATCCATAACTTTACCATTTCTAGTCACTTTTGAGATCTTTAATCATAATGTGCACAACTGTTTGGTAGACTCTGGAGCAGCTGCAAATGTTATGCCTCTTTCAATCTGTAAAAGGATAAATGGACAACCCATGCCTTCTGCAGGAAAAATCATACAATTGATAGAACACCGGTGAAGGTAGTGGGAGAAATGAATGATGTATTGATATGATTAGCTAAAAATGAAAGAGTGTGCCAATTTATAGACATTATGGTAGTGGATATACCTGAGGCTTATGGCCTAATTTTGAGCAGGGACTGGTATGTGAAACTCAATGGTTATTTTGCTACTGACTGGTCACATTTATGGTTGCCTTATAAAAACTGTCAGAATTAGATTAAAGTATTAAGGGAACCACATATGAAGTATAATGTGACGCAACTAGAAAGGAAGAATGAACCGGTAAATTTTTCACATTCGATTTTGGGAAATTATTTTATTGAACTTGAACCATGAAATTACTAAGCGGAAGAAGCCAACAATGGATCAGATACACATCCTGAGCTCCTTCAGTTTTCACGGGCTGATAAAATTGACTGTAACATAGTTAGCTTAATCTTAGATGTAGAAATTAGCACTAGTACAGTAGAATTAGCATATAGGTTTTGGGTTTTATACTTTGATGGTTCAAAAAATCAGGAAGCATCAGGAGCTGGTTGTATCCTGATCGATCCAGAAAACAATAAACATTTTCTTTCTTGTAGATTAGAATTTGAATGTACCAATAACATAGCCGAGTATGAAGCATTAGTCTAGGGTTTGAAAAAGACAATTGAGTTCAAAGTAAAAATTTAAAAGTTTATGGTGATTATGAAATTATCGTTAAATAGTTGCGAAACACAATTCATTGTTTATCACTGCATTTATAATGCTATCAAAGTGAATTTTGGGACCTCCTATTAAATTTTGATGCATTTAATATTAATTCAATTCCTAGGCTGAAAAATGCAGCACCGAACTTGTTAGCTACTTCAGCTGCAAGGCTTGTTCCTACTAATAATAGATGTACAATTGAATTGATTTTCAGGCCTGCTATAGCAAACAACATCACTAATCTGAGAGTGTTCGAAGACGATCCACAAATACTATAGTTTATAAGTAATGATGAGAATTTCAAACGGTCTGTAATTCATGACAAGGAACATCAATCAAATATCCAAAATGGGAACTTCATACCCAAAGGGGTTAGAACCTTGGAAGGAATATTTGATCTGAATAACAAGTTCAGAAGACCAACAAATGTCAAAACACATAGTTCATCTATGCAATTTGATCTGGTGAATATGGGGTCAGAAGCATAACCAAAATATATAAAATTGGGGAAGTGTTTCCCACTAGGGGAAATAAGCAAGTTCATTAGCTTGTTTAAACAATATAAGGATGTCTTTGCTTGGACATAGGAATAGCTTAAGACTTACGACACCCGTATTATATAACATGTAGTCCCAATCAAAGCGAGAGTCAAACCGTTTCAACAACCCTTAAGGAAGATGAATCCTAAATTAGAACCCCTGATTCAAAATGAAGTAAAGAAGGTCCTTGATGCCAAGATTATATTTAGAGCGAGACACTCAGAGTGGGTTGCAAATTTGGTACCAGTGAGAAAGAAGTCTAGTGAAATTAGACTTTGTGTGGATTTCAGGAATTTAGATCGTGCCTCGGACAAAGATAACTACCCAGTCCCACCCATGGAGTAGATATTGCAGATGGTCTCAGGTGCTGAGCTGTTCTCTCTGTTAGATGGATTTTCAGGATACAACCAAGTGTTAGTAGTAGAACAAGATCGATTGAAGACCACTTTTAGAACTAAATGAGGGACTTTTGCATACAGAAGGATGCCTTTCGTCTTATTAACGCTGGAGCAACATTCCAAAGGGTGATAGACATAACTTTCCGTGGTTTAGTTGGCCACAACGTTGTGGTTTATTTGAATGATGTTACATTTTTCTCCAAGAAAAGAGAAGAACATATTTTTCATATAAGGGAAATTTTTGATCAATGTCAGAAATATGGCATTTCTCTAAATCCGAAGAAATGTGTTTTTGCTGTATTAGAAGGAAATATTTTGGGTCACATAATTTCTAAGAAGGAGATCTCCATAGACCCAGAAAGGATTAAAGCTATAGCATAGATCCCTTTACCCCATAAAAAGAAAGGTATGCAATCCTTTATGGGGACAATAAACTTTGTGCGAAGGTTTGTGCTCGATTTTTCTCAAATAGTCAAACCTTTGCAACAAATGGTCAAGCAAAGTGTTCAATTTAAATGGACTGACTTAGAGAAATGTGCATTCAACAAAATTAAAACAGCAATAGCCCATGCACCTTCTCTCAAAATTTCTAATTTTGAGAAATATTTCATTCTATACACTTTTTCTTCATGCAACTTGCTAGCACCAGTGCTTGCGCAGAAGGAAGAAGGGGGAGATGAGTACCCCATATCGTTCATGAGCACTAGGTTACAGGATGCTAAGTTGGATTGCCCTGCAGTTGATAAACAAGCATATGAAGTTTTCAAGGAGGTAAAAAAATTCAGGCCATACATACTTAAGAACATAACCAAAGTAGTTGTTCCACACCCGGCAGTCTGGACTGTTTTCGTGCACAAAGACTTAGGAGAAAGAGGAGGAAATTGGGTGATAGCCTTGCATGAGTATGAATTAGAATTTAAACCAACAACTATCATCAAAGGGAAAGGAATTTGCAAACTAATGGCTGAAAGTCAGGATGATGAAGATGATGATTGGAGGAATGAGGCAGAATTGTACATGATTGATGTGTGTCCTATATTTATAGCCTCATAATCCTGGTACAGAGACCTGGTGCACTATCTTCAACAGGAATACTTTCCTGAACACTAGAATTCCAAACAAAGAAGAGAGTTACGCTTAAATTCAACATCATATCAGATAATTAACGGAGTTCTTTTCAGAAAAAAACTATGACGGAGTTTTTCTCAGATGTTTGGAACGAGAAGATGTAGCCAAAGTCGTTTAAGAATTGCATGATGGCCCTGCTGGAGGTCATTTTTCAGGATATACTACAACACACAAGATTCTAAGGGATGGATGCTATTGGCCAACTTTGTTTAAAGACGCTCACACTTACGTAAGGAAGTGTGATAAATTCCAAAGGAGCAGTGGAAGACAAGCAAAGGCAGCATGGCCATTACAACCAGTTATTATTTTTGAACCATTCGAGCAATGGGGAATTGATATTATTGGAGAGATTAATCCAAACTCTTCATTGCAACACAAGTACATCCTCACGACCAAGGATTATTTTACCAGATGGGTGGAAGCGGTCCCATTACGAAAAGTAAACAAAGATGCAGTCATAGACTTCGTACAAGATGATATTATGACCAGGTATGGGGTTCCAATTTCTCTGGTTTTTGATATTGCATCTGATTTTTCTTCAATTAAACTTACTGGATTTGCTAATGAGAAAGGCATAAAGTTACATTATTCTGCTAACTATTATCCACAAGGTAACGGATTAGCTGAATGAACTAATAAGAATCTCTTTATAATTTTAAAGAAGACTGTCATAGAAAACTAGAGAAGCTGGCATATAGCTCTCCCTAATGCACTTTGGGCTGATCAAGTCACACCCAAGAACTCCTTAAGTGTGTCACCCTATACCTTGGTTTAGGGAAAGGAAGCTATCCTTCCCCCTAACATTTTGTTGCCTTCTTCTTAATTAGCCCAAGCATCTAGAGGGTCTAATAGTGAGGTTTTACAAGCCTAAATCAATACTCCACTGCAATTAGAAGAGTCTAGATATAAGTACAAGGAAAGGTTTAAGCACTAGCAAGATAATGTGAAAAGATGGTTTGACAAGAACAAGTCCAGGAATAAAGAGTTTGAAGTAGGAGATTTGGTTCTAAAGTGGGATCACCCACATGATGAAAAGGGTAAGCACTCTAAGTTTCAACATTTATGGATAGGCTCATTTCAGATTACATAAAATATATGCCCCTCGACATACAAGTTACAGGATTTGCAGGGGTGGGAAGAGAATCTGCTGGTCAACGGTTTGGTTTTGAAATCTTATTTTACTTAATGCTTTTGAGGTTTTCTGTACATAAAGAAACCTTTTGTTTCTGCTTCATTTTTTTCACAATTAGGTTTTCTTTAGTTAGGTTTGCTTTGGTTTCTTTAAAACCGATTTATTTTAGTTTGCTTTATTTGCTTTATTCCATCTTTCAAATAAGCCAGTACAACTTTTGGCGTTTGGGGGACCTTGGAATTTGGACAAACTACAAATATTTTTTGACTAGAAAGCTGCTTATTAGAACGTATCATGATGAGATTATTTAATTTGATAGACTATTTCAAGAGAGGTTATCTTATGAACACATTGAATTCCTGTTTTAAACCCTGTTAAATAACTAAGGTAAGAAGAGTCTAGAATACTATTTTGGGGCTCCATCCACTTCACGTTAAATCTGTCCTAGGAATCTAACAACAATGGACCCATGGAAAGGAAGTAGGTTGGATAGGTGTATGGTATTTAAATGATCCCATGCCACAAATAAAATCCAAAAGGCTTAAAAGAGTCAAAATTTCCTAGAAGGAAAGCATACATCAAAAGACTTATTGAATAAAATCAGTAAGAAAATAAGATTGCTCAGAGGATCTTCACCGTCCGTGAGTTGAAAACAAATTATCTCTCACACAAAAGTATACTATGGATGGAAGAACCTAATCAAGTTTCAAATGAAAGGAGCAATCTGGAAAGACTCAAAAGGAAAAAAGTCTAAAAGCATCATGTTAGCACCATATTTGAAAAATTTTGGATTATTGAAGGGTTTAGGAAATGACCTTATTTGGAAATGTTATGAAGGCGCCCTTTAAGGTAATAGGGTGCATGAATCATTCGTAGTGGATCGTGGGATGATGAAAGGGTTTGGTTCCACAGTGGTGTATCGTTCTACCTTTTGGAATAAGAAGCAACGAAAATGAGGTAAAGAGTGTCATGAATCGACGGTTCAGATTTAGGAGGGTGAAGATCAATGGTGAAAAAAAATTTCATGGATCAGAGATGCAAGGTAGAATGCAGTTTTTAGATTTGCGGATTATGTTAAATGGGAGCAATGTTGGAGGGTTGATATTGATCCAAATCTAGGTCAACGGCGCTAAAGCATTCCACGCGGTGAACATGCTTGGACAAAGAAGCTTTTTCAAATCGCAGAATCAGTTAAAAGGGTGGAAAGATCGAATGGTGGAGATGAGAGTGGAGATAGATCCATGGTCTGGAATAATTCCATGGATTGAAATAGCATAGACAAAGTCAGGATTTCAATCCACGAAAAGTAGTAGGGGCCACAAAGATCAATGGTTGCGACGAGAGATCAAGCTTGATCAATGGATAAGAAGAATTCCGTGATCAGAATTTTCTCACTTGATTATATGAAAACAAATTGGCTGAAAGGTAAAGTTCTCAATGTTGAATGGTCCCGATGAAGGTAGTTTAGAGATCGATGATGATGTTGATTTCCCCAAATCAAGCTGTGCAGGTTGATAGTGCTGAGTTTTGGTATGAAGATTTGGCGTATCGAAGGCTTAGATTGCAAAGAGGAACAGATCTACGGTACATATTGCATGGAGAAGCACGAGGGTTATGCAACATAAAAAACTATAAAGACATCTATGTGGAGTCAAAAGATTTCTTTTTTTTGAGCTTTGAAATTGACGAATACCCTGACTGCGTGCAGAGTGCCAGCGTGGACAAATTAGAGAACTGTTCGAAGTGGCGAGGTAGGAATTTTCAAACCTTCTGAGTATTTATGGAATGGATAGAATGGATGAGGTAGAGGTAATATAAGTAGCAGATAATGAGGAAGTGGGGGTTTCTTATCAGAGGGATGCGAATAGTTTTGAAGATAAAAACACTAAAATTGTTGATACTGTCCTAAGGAATGAGATAATTGAAACAACTAAGAATAGGTTCAAGGTTCTTAAGGACCAAGGTAATGATACCCGTGGTGTTTTTAAATCCTTCTTTTACTTTTTCTCTTTCAACCAGACCCCTAAATGCCCTGAGTTTATTGAATGGTGCGTAAGTAATTATTCTGAAACTGAAGGAGTCATTATGGATAGGATTAAGTCTAAAATCCTGTGCCCTATTGATGCCCCCGCCATTCACAAAGCCATAGCTATTCCACATGAGTTTGTTCAGTTGTCCAAGGAATAGAAAGAGGAGATTATCATTCAGTTTTTCCATGAGTCTGTAGTTGAAATTAAGGAAGCCTTTATGAAATCATGTTCCAAACTTGATGGTGAGATCCTAATTTTGTCCTATCCAATCGACCTAGATCTATTGAATGAAGAAGCCCAATCCTGTGTAAATATGGCTAGTCAGTTTTTAGGTTTAGATACTAATGGCTATGTCACAGAGCCATTGTTGATTCTGTTGTTTTTCCTGAGTACTTATCGTATTGAACCTGAACTTCCAGGACAGTCCTTTCAGTCCCGCTACCTTAAATTTGATGAGTTTCTAGATAAAAACTTTCATTCTCAACTAGCTAACTTCCACGAGATCATGGTTTTTCGATATTAGTATTTCTTACCAAGGATGTTTTTTTCACACCATGAAGAAAAATTTCAGTCTCCTGAGTTGGTGCTCATAGATGAAATGACCATGAATTATAGCAATTTTATGAATGATCTGATGGCCGAAGTTTACAACATATTCATTCAAGAAAAAATGCCTAGGGTGTTTCCAAAAATGAAGGAACTACTACAACTCTCCCCTATTGAAATGGTAGGAGATTGGTTCCTTGCTGAGGCAGAAACTACTATAAGGTTGTATGGGTTTGTGTACCAACCTATGTTCTCCCAGCTTTCCTGACAGCTAGGATTTTCTCTTTGGAATTTCTCAGACAGACGCTTACAATTGAAGAAGAACACATCCTAAGCTTCAAGAAGAGTTTAGACATGAAATTTACTTGGGAGGCAGGGGCATATGTTGTAAAAATTAGGGCTTCCTTGCTAGTAATTGATAATATGCTTAATAGTATGGGGTTTCCTTTAGGAGTTGCAATCAATTATGATCCTCATCAGATGATTTCAAAGAGAAGATAGGCCAATAACAACAAACATTTTGAGCACAAAAAAGTAGCTGGACTCAGGGAGGCAGCTAATTGGGAGGATTACCCAAATCAGGCCCTAGATAATGTCTGCATGGAAATGGATTTTGTGTCTTCCTTAATTGGAAATAATTCTCCTCCCATGGATCTCTCTGATATAGTTGCAGTTTCTTGAAATGTTTCATCTTTAATAATATTTTCAGAGAATACCAAGAAGAGAGAGCATGCAGAGCCCATGGACACTGAAGAGGTAGACACTGCCAGTACCCCTAAGAGACAAAAAGTTGAACAAGGAGGGAAAATGATACAGGTAAAGAAGACCGGTGAAAAGAGTAAACTGAAACAAGGAAATTAAAAGCAAGAACAATCTAAAGCAGCTGGTCTGTAACTTCAGGAGTATGTTCTTGATGGAGTAGCCACTGGTAAGTTTGCATCAAAGAAGGACTGTTTAGAGATTTACAGGGAAAGAGCTAATAAAAAATTTAATGAGACAGTGAAATTATATGAGCAGGTAAAACAATTTCCCAAGCCAGATGTAACATTGAAAGCTGTAAGGGATCATGTTAAAGATACCTTAAGTTTGGCCATGACCGTGGGTAATAAAGTATCCGGAGTAAATGTGAACTTAGGAAATATTCCCACTACATATGTAATACACCTCAATAGAGAATCCAGTGATATCTTAAATACAAGATTGTTGAAAGCTACAATACAGGTGTCCAAGCTGAATTCAAATAAAAAGAAGAATCAGGACCTTCTAAGGAAGGAAAGGGTTGAAAACAAGGCCCTTAGGATCAAAATGAAGAAATTGCAGGATGATTTACTGAAAGGTGAAGGGAAGTTAGACCAAGGAGGAGCAGCTCAAAAGATGCTAGATGAAAAAGAAAAGGAGGTTCAGATACTGAAGAAGAAATTGAAGATCCCTTCTAGTCAACTCATTCAAACTTTTGAGTTGACAAAATTTGATAAGGAAAAAGAGGCTTTAAGTACTGAGATGAATGATTGCAAATCCAATCTTTTGAAGCTTGAGGAGAAATAGAAACAATGGGAGAAGGAGGCCAAGTTTCTAAAGGAAAGTGAAGAGGATTTAAAGGCTAGGCTAGTAGCCAAGGAAAAGGAGCTATAAGATAAATGTGAAGAGGTGGAAAATCCAACCACTATTCCCAATGTAGAAACATACACCACTTCCTTGTCTAATTCTATGTCACAGGTAAATCTAAAGGACGTGGAGCTTATAGGAGTAAAGCAGCAAAACAAGAATTTAGAAGACATGGCTTTGAAGAAAGAGGAAGAGAAGAAGAAGTTAGAGGAAATATGTGAGGAATTGATAAACCAAAATGCCAAATTAAACAAGCAAGGGGTTGGCCAAATGGCCTTGCAGGGGGCCAAACATATGATCTGGGATGAAATCATTAAAGAGGCCAATAGATTCAGATTGTATCTAGATTATGTTGCTGATCAGGAGAATTCCTTGATGTCTACCAGGAAGAATGTTGTGGTAGTAAAACAAGCATTGAGTAAAAATCCAATGCATGTAACTCAAAATGCTGTTGACTTTTTGAGTACTTTATTAGAAGACCAAATCAAAAGAATGGGTATCCATGAGAAAGTTGTTGTGGTCTCCTGGGCCAGGAGAGTTATTGGAAAATAGAGAATGATGGAGACTGTGCAAGACAAGATGGTCATCATAAGTCATAGAGTTAAAGAACTGACCATTTTGTTTACTCCACTGGTAAACAAAGGAATTCCTTTCTTTTGGGAGGAAAAAGTACCATTGTTGACTTAGGAGGAATATCTGGAAAAATTGGTCCATTGCAGGTCTGATCACAACAAATTTGAGGATATGCAGCATGCCCTTTCTGGACCTGTTGTGTTCGATAAATTGGATGGGAAATTCAATGGATTATTTGATTTCAAAGTTGCATGTACCAAAGTGTCTAATATTACATCTTCATTTAACATGGAGCTCAGAGTTCTTGCTCACGAAATGGTCATTCCATATTTTCCCGTGTCTGAGCAATGGAGATCAATTCAAATGTATGGATCGAACAAGTTTAAATTACAGTCATGAAGATATAAAGGAGGATAGCTCGAAGGGTTTTCTTCAAGACATGCCTATTCACAATCACCTCTCTCAGATTTCGTACAACTGTCATCAACTATGATATGCAGAAGAGGATTTTTAGCCTATTTTTATAGTAGTCCGCATTTTATTTTTGTTTTATGTAAATCATGGTAAATACGCCACATTAGAGTTTGTTAGAAGTTTTTTCTTCGGTTTGTAACTAATTCCAACTCTGAGGTCGGTCTACGATGGAGAGATACATTATAAATTTGCTCCCAACAGAGGGAGAAAGGGTTGGAACCAATGTAATTTTGTATTTGTATGTTTTCAAGTGTGTCTTAATAAAATTGCAGAGCCGAAGTTGGTGTTTTTCCAGAGATTCATGTCTTATTCTATGTTATAGTCTGTATTTTCTTTTAAAACTTACATGGAAAGAGATGATAAAACTTTTAATGAGACAATTAAATTATATGAGCAGGTAAAACAATTGCCCAAGCGAGATGTAACATTGAAAGCTGTAAGGGATCATGTTAAAGATACCCTAAGTCTGGCCATGACTGTGGGTAATAAAGTATCTGAAGTAAATGTGAACTTAGGAAATATTCCCACTACAGATGTAATACACGTTAACAGAGAAACCAGTGATATCTTAAATACAAGATTGCTGAAAGCTATAATACAGGTGTCCAAGCTGGAGTCAAACAAAAAGAAGACTCAGGACCTTCTAAGGAAGGAAAGGGTTGAAAACAAGGCCCTTAGGATCAAAATCAAGAAATTGCAAGATGATTTACTGAAAGGTGAAGGGTAGTCAGACCAAGGAGGAGCAGCTCAAAAGTTGCTAGATGAAAAATAAAAAGAGGTTTAGATACTGAAGAAGAAATTGAAGATCCCTTCTAGTCAACTCATTCAGAATTATGAGTGGACCGAATTTGAGAAGGAAAAAGAGGCTTTAAGTACTGAGATGACTGACTGAAAATCCAATCTTTTGAAGCTTGAGGAGAAAGAGAAACAATATGAGAAGGAGGCTAAGTTTCTAAAGGAAAGTGAAGAGGATTTAAATGCTAGGCTAGCAGCCAAGGAAAATGATCTACAAGAGAAATTTGAAGAGGTGGAAAATCAAGCCACTATTCCCAATGTAGAAACAAACACCACTTCCTTGTCTAATGCTATGTCATAGGTAAAGCTAAAGGATGTGGAGCTTACAGGAGCAAAGCATCCAAACAAGAATTTAGAAGACATGGATTTGAAGAAAGAGGAAGAGAATAAGAAGTTAGAGGAAATATGTCAGGAATTGATAAACCAAAATGACAAATTAAACAAGCAAGTGGTTGGCCAAATGGCCTTGCAGGGAACTAGACATATGATCTGGGTTGAAATCATTAAAGAGGCCAGTAGATTCAAATTGTATCTAGATGATGTTGCTGATTAGGAGAATGCCTTGATGTCTGCCAGGAAGAATGTTGTGGTAGTAAAACAAGCATTGAATAAAAAGCCAATGCAGGTAGTTCAAAATGCTGTTGACTTTTTGAGTACTTTATCAAAATACCAAATCAAAAGAATGGGTATCCAAGACAAAGTTGTTGTGCTCTCTTGTGCCAGGAGAGTTATTGGAAAATACAGAATGATGGAGACTGCGCAAGCCAAGATGGACATCATAAGTCATAAAGTTAAATAAGTGATCAGTTTGTTTACTCCAATGGTAAACAAAGGAATTCCTTTCTTTTGGGAGGAAAAAGGACCATTGTTGACTCAAGAGGAATAATTGGAAAAATTGGTCCATCATAGGTCTCATCACAACAAATTTTAGGATATGCAACATGCCATGTATGGACTTGTTGTGTTTGATAAATTGGATGGGGAATTCGAAACATTATTTGATTTCAAAGTTTCATGTACCTAAGTGCCTAATATTACATATTTAGATAACATGGAGCTTAGAGTTATGGCTAACGAAATGGTCATTGCATATTTTCCCCGGTCTGAGCAGTGGAGATCAATTCAAATGTATGGATTGAACAAGTTTAAATTACAGTCATGAAGATATCAAGGAGGATAGCGTGAATGGTTTTCTTCAAGACATGCCTATTCACAATCACCTCTCTCATATTTCGTATAGCTGTCATCAGTTGAGATATGCAGAAGAGGTTTTTTATCCTATTTTTCCAGTAGTTCGCATTTTATTTCTGTTTTATGTAAATCGTGGTGAATACGCCATGTTAGAGTTTGTTAGAAGTTTATTATTCAGTTTATAACTAATTAATACTTTGAGGTCGGTCTATAATGGAAATATACATTATAAATTTGCTCCCAGCAGAGGGAGAAAGGGTTGGAACCCGTGTAATTTTGCAGTTGTATGTTTTCAAGTGTGTCTTAATAAAATTGCAGAGCCGAAGTTGGTGTTTTTCCATAGATTCATGTGTTATTGTATGTTACAGTCTGTATTTTATTTTAAAACTTATAGGGAAAGAGCTGATAAAACATTTAATGAGACAGTTCAATTATATGAGCAGGTAAAACAATTGCCCAAGCCAGATGTAACATTGAAAGCTGTAAGGGATCATGTTAAAGATACCCTAAGTCTGGCCATGACTATGGGTAATAAAGTATCTGAAGTAAATGTGAACTTATGAAATATTCCCACTATAGATGTAATACACCTCAACAGAGAAACCAGTGATATCTTAAATACAATATTACTGAAAGCTACAATACAGGTGTCCAAGCTAGAGTCAAATAAAAAGAAGACTCATGACCTTCTAAGGAGGGAAAGGGTTGAAAGCAAGGCCTTTAGGATCAAAATCAAGAAACTGTAGGATGATTTACTGAAAGCTAAAGGGAATTCAAACCAAGGAGGAGAAGCTCAAAAGCTGTTATATGAAAAAGAAAAAGAGGTCTAGATACTGAAGAAGAATTTGAAGATCCCTTCTAGTCAACTCATTCAGACTTTTGAGTTGACTAAATTTGAGAGGGAAAAAGAGGCTTTAAGTACTAAGCTGACTGATTGCAAAGCGAAGCTTTTGAAGCCTGAGGAGAAAGAGAAACAATGGGAGAAGGAGGCTAAGTTACTAAAGGAAAGTGAAGAGGATTTAGAGGCTAGGCTAGAAGCCAAGGAAAAGTAGCTATAAGAGAAATGTGAAGAGGTGGAAAATCCAGCCACTTTTCCCAATGTAGAAACAAAAACCACTTCCTTGTCTAATGCTATGTCACAGGTAAAGCTAAAGGATGTGCAACTTAAAGGAGTAGAGCAACAAAACAAGAATTTAGAAGACATGGCTTTGAAGAAAGAGGAAGAGAAGAAGAAGTTAGAGGAAATATGTGAGGAATTGATAAACCAAAATGCGAAATTAAACAAGCAAGTGGTTGGCCAAATATCCTTGCAGGGGGCCAAACATATGATCGGGGATGAAATCATTAAAGAGGCCAGTAGATTCAGATTGTATCTAGATTACATTGCTCATCAGGAGAATGCCTTGATGTATGCCAGGAAGAATGTTGTGGTAGTAAAATAGGCATTGAATAAAAAGCCAATGCAAGTAGCTCAAAAGGTTGTTGAATTTTTTAGTACTTTATCAGAAGACCAAATCAAAAGAATGGGTATCCAAGATAAAGTTATTGTGGTCTCCTGTGCCAGGAGAATTATTGGAAATAACAGAATGATGGAGACTATGCAAGCCAAGATGGACATAATAAGTCATAGAGTTAAAGAAGTGATCAGTTTTTTACTCCACTGGTAAACAAAGGAATTCCTTTCTTTTGGGAGGAAAAAGGACCATTGTTGACTTAGGAGGAATATCTGGAAAAATTGGTCAATCGCAGGTCTGATCACAACAAATTTGAGGATATACAGCACACCCTGTTTGGACCTGTTGTGTTCAATAAATTGGATGGGGAATTTGAAGCATTATTTTATTTCAAAGTTGCATGTACCAAAGTGCCTAATCTTACATATTTAGATAACATGGAGCTCATATTTTTGGCTCACGAAATGGTCATTGCAGATTTGCCCAGGTCTGAGCAGTAGAGATCAATTCAAATGTATGGATCAAACAAGTTTAAATTACAGTCATGAAGATATCAAGGATGATAGAGTAAAGGTATTTCTTCAAGACATGCCTATTCGCAATCACCTCTCTCAAATTTCTTACAGTTGTCATCAGTTGAGATATGCAGAAGATGAATTTTAGCCTATTTTTCCAGTAGTCCGCATTTTATTTCTGTTTTATGTAAATCGTGGTGAATACGCCACGTTAGAGTTTGTTAGAAGTTTGTTCTTCGGTTTTTAACTAATTCCGACTTTGAGGTCGGTATAGGATGGACATATACATTATAAATTTGGTCCCAGTAGAGGGAGAAAGGGTTGGAACCCGTGTAATTTTGTAGTTGTATGTTTTCAATTGTGTCTTAATAAAATTGCAGAGCTGAAGTTGGTGTTTTTCTAGAGATTCATGTGTTATTCTATGTTACAGTCTGTATTTTCTTTTCTCATGTGAATGTTTTTCCAGTTTATCTGTCCATTATGTTTTCTTTCACTTCTGGAATGAGAGTATAACAGTTTTAGAATTCATGTTTACATGCTCTAGCTATTCTTTTTAGATGTCCACAAAACCTTTCTTCTAAAATTGATGTAGAATTCATTTCATAATGCTTTGTGTTAATGGTCTATTTATGTTCTTCATTTTCCACCAGACAATCAAATTTTGATTGTAACTAAGTAGCTATCTTTCCTCTGTGTTAAAATTTCCATACAGAAAGTTCTATTATCTATATTTCACATGTTGACTCCATAGCCCAATGGTCCTGTGTTCAGTTTCAACCAATCTTACAAACTACACACATTTTTACTTGTACATATCTAGCCTTGTTAATATTTTGTGAGAGATCTCTCTTAGAAGAGAAGAGAGGTGGTTTTCTCTTCAAAAGTGGTTTTTCTGTTACCTAGGAATAAGCCTTCACAACCTTTGGTAAATTTCCAGTGTTAACAAATTGGCACCGTTTCTGGGGATGAAAGTGCATATCATCCCGGGGAAGACCGATAAGGATTGCAAAGTTTCAAGAAAGAGATTTCTGTGGGCAAACAAAAGTTTCTACATTCACAAGAAGGTTGTACATTTGCCCTGTTGACTTCACATTCATTTTGAGTAGTATTACATGAGACATCCCGACTTTCAGGAGAGCACATATGAGAGGTAATCCTAATATTGAAACTTTGCAAAGTGTGGAAGATCCAGAAAGAATACTTAGAAATAGAAATAAAGAAAAATTAAATATTCCTCAGTTTGGTGCATCATCATCTCAAGATTTACATAACATACCAGAATCTGAATGGGAAACTAGTGTTGAAAGATTACTGTCAAAATCAAAATTTGAGTCTGACCTAAAGAAAGTTGAGATTAACCCTAATAGATTGGAATCATATCTTCTTGACTCTTTGTGGATAACCTTCAGACCTTAGTGAAGACTAAAAAAGATGCCCCTATTTTTCAAAACTTTCAACTTTGTATTTCCCAACCTGTTTAGAATCCTCCAGTTGTTGAGCCTGTACCACTTGCTCCAAATCCACCTATACCAATGGATGCAACTAGATTTTCTCCATTGGCTGTACCTGTAGCATTGCATGACCTTCCCTTAAACTACGTCCAAATAATTTCACTGTGTGATGGAGAAGGGAATGTTTATGCAAGGTACCACGTAGGAAAGTTTGATGATTTTATAGATTTAGAGGAAGTGGATCATGAGGATGCCAAGATGAGGCTGTTTGCACAGAGTTTTTCTATGGAAGCCAAGAAATAGTATAAATGTTACCTGCTGGGTCTAGTCCTAACTTCGCATATTTCCAAACTGCATTTTTCGAAAGATGGGATGATAAACAGAGTCCATTACAAGTCCTGTCCCAGTACAATAATCTTAATAAGGGAGGTTTTGAGTCAGTCCATGAGTTTTCTAGTAGGTTCATGAGAGTATATAATTCAATACCTACTGATATGAAGCCTTCACCTGGTGCTGCTAAACTTCATTAAGTCGAAGCCTTTGAGAATGATTTTGCATTGTTGTTGAGAGAAAGAAAATTAGCTACTCTTCCTGCTATGTTTACAGATTCCTTAGAAGTAGAAGCCAATATGATGGCATGTGGGAAGATAAAACAAAGAGTAGATGTTGATAGGAGGAAGGGTAGAAAAGAAATTCCCCCCAATGCTTCTGTTTCTTCATCTAATTATATAAAATTTGAAATGATGCTGAAAACAATGGAAAAGTTAATGGACAGGATAACTGTGGAGGCTAGGCCAGCGAATCAAGAACATAATGAAACTCAGATCATAAACCCTAATTTTAGAAGGCCCATTCCTCCTCCACTCCCATAGAATAGATCAAGAGACATGAGGAATCCAAGGAACCAAGAATATCAGCAAATAAGGCCACCTTTCCATAAAAATTATGTGGCTGATGATGATGGTGCAGAGTCTATTGAAGACCATATTCATCATTTTGGTGATTTAGATTCTAAAATCTATTTGACTGAGGAAGAACATAATATGTTTGCAAAAGAAGATGATAATGATTTGGAGAAGGAGTTGGAACAGTATCTTAAGGGGTATATGCTTGCTATAGATGATGTTAGAAAGATCAAATTGAGGAGCAGAGATGTTGCTATAAATAAAGGAAGGTTAAATCCAAATCAGTCTTCCAGTAGTCAGATAAATACAAAAAAAAGAAATGAAAAACAAAAAGAACATGTTGTACATAAATAAATTGAAACTATAACTGAGAAAATAAAAGAACCAAAACAAACAACACCTATGGATGTAGATAAAATTTCTTCCATGTTTAATGTACAAAGTGGACCTGCTAAGTTGAAGATTTCAATTCCTTTTAATGAACTGCTCAGAAATCAAGAATACAGAAACACAATAACAAAAATGATCATAAATTAGGGAGAAACTCACCCAGATATTTTGGAACTGACAGATGACAATCCTACTGTTGTCTTGGGGTCTAAGATTGATAGTGTGGATAGTGAGACTGAAGAAGTGCCACCTTTTTATATGAGTTTAAATGTGCATGACATGGTGTTGCATAATGCTATGTTAGATTCAGGTGCTTCACATAATTTAATGCCTAAAGGAGTGGTAGAAAGTTTGGGTTTGGAGATTACAAGGCCTTATAAAGAGCTATATTCTTTTGATTCTAAAAGCGTTAAATGTACAGGTTTGATAAAAGACATGGTAGTATCCTTGAATAAGTTACCATCTAAAACTGTGGTCATGGATGTTGTTGTGGCTGATATCACTCCCAAATTTGGTGTTTTGTTTTCAAGGTCTTGGACTTCAAAGTTAAAGGGAACTTTGAAAATGGATATGTCTTATGCTACAATTCCTGTTCTCAATGAAAAAAAGAGACTGTACAGTGAAAAAATATCACCTTATGTTGTAAGAAGTCAAGATCAGCCAGAAATTCATCATGTTTATGCTGTTGATACAAAATTAGGGTCATTTATTTTCTTCAATGATGTGTCTCCTTATGATTCAAAGATTGTTGTGCCAAATAAATGTAAAAAGGAAAAAAAGAAATAAGTGAACATGAAGCTTTGGAAAGAAAACAAAAGGAAGAAGGAGTGTGGACTATGTATTTTGATGGGTCTGTGGCTAAAGTGGGTGCTAGTGCAGGTGTCTATATAATTTCTCCCATTAGAGATTTTAAAGATTATTCTTACAAGTTAAAATTTGAATGTACTAATAATGTAGTAGAATATGAAGCTTTGTTGTTGGGTTTGCATGCATTGAAAGATTTGAGAGCTAAAAGAGTCCAAGTTTTTGGAGATTCAGAACTTATGATAAATCAGGTGAATGATAACTATCAGACTAAGCATCCCAGAATGAGAGCTTACAGGAATGAAGTGTGGGATATGTTTGGAAATTATTTTACAGAACACAATGTCAATGTGATTCCTAGATATGGTAATACAATGGCAGATTCTTTGGCAGTTGCTGATGGAAACTTTAAGACTCCTACTGCAGGTAAAAGAAAGTACAAGGTTGACATTGTCAATAGGCCTTCCATACCAGATAACACTAAATACTGGTAGGTGTTTCAAGATTATATGCAAATCAAGAGATTTATGGAACTGTCTGGTGAGTTTCTTAATACGTAGATAGAAAAAGAGAGTGTTGATGTTGAAAATTTCCAAGATTTTGATGGAAATGAAGAAGGGATTGTCGAAACAGAGAAGTTGAAAATCTATTTGGGAGGAAAAGGTATAGTCCAATTAAAAAGTAATCACATCCCTAGAGGTTTGATTCTGTTAGAGAAACTTTTTGACCAAAAAGATGTTTCCAGAGATCCTAAGGTCATACCTGCTGAATATGCTGTTGAAGATAAGAATATTGGTACCAAGGATAATATGAAAATTGTAAGGTTATCCAAGAAATTGCCTGCTAAGGAAAAAGATGAATATGTGAACCCCATGAAGAAATACACAGATGTATTTGCATGGAGTTACGATGGCCTCAAAGATTATGACACTTCCATTATACAACATACTTTTCCAATCAAGCCTAGAGAAAAACCATTTAGGCAGAAGCTCAGAAGAATTAATCCAATGCTATTGCCCATCATTGAGAAGGAGATCAAAAAGTTGTTTGATGCAAAAATAATTATAACCCTAATATTCTCAAAATGGGTTGCTAATTTGGTGCCTGTTAGAAAGAAAAATGGAGAAATAATACTGTGTGTGGATTTCAGAAATTTGAATAAAGTCTCTTTGAAGGATAATTACCCCTTCTAGTATTTTCATATGCTTCAGAACATACTATTGCAACTATTCTATTACAAACGAATGATCAATTTGAGGAGAAACCCATAGCTTTTTTCAGTAATATGTTAAAGGATGGGGAGCTAAAGTATAATATCATGGAAAAACAAGCTTATGCTTTGGTTAAGGCTCTGAAAGATTTCAGAATTTATGTTCTCCATTCAAAAGTAGTTGCATATGTTCCCAGTAGTGTGGTGAAGAGTATACTTACACAGCCATATCTGAAGGGGAGAAGAGCTAAATGGATTGCAGTGCTTTTGGAATATGACATAGAAATTAAGCCCACAAAGTTGATAAATGACAGGGATTGGCTAAAATGATGACTGACTCTCATTGTGATTCTCTGGAGCTAAATTTTTTGACTAGTCAATCAAATCAGTTGGACACAGAAGTGCAGGTGATGCCTGATTTTTCTATCTCTCCTTGGTATGATGATATTGTTTATGTGTTGCAAAATTTACAACCTCCTGCAGGGTTATGTAAAACTAGAGCAAGGTCTGTGAAGTTGAAGGCTACAAATTTCTGTATTATAAATTGACATCTTTATTGGAAGGATCTAGGTGGAGTAAACTAAAAAAAAATGAGAAATTAATGACTAAAAAAATGACTAAAATCATGCTATAAACAACTATTTTTGAGTCGATGACTAATAGCAACTAATTTCCACTATCTTATAGCTAGTCGTATTTCACTTAGTCATTAACAACTTAACTTATTAGTCATTGATTTAGTCATTTATAGTCAATGATTTAGTCATTGATGGTCAATGATTTAGTCATTGATTTAGTCACAAATTTAGTCACTGATTTAGTAATTGATTGCAGTAATTAATGACCAAATATACGACTAAATAAACAACTAGATGATAACATATTAATGACTAAGCTAAATACGACTAAATTTTAGTAATGCTATAAGATACGGGAAATTATATACTAATAGTTGTATATATGCGAATTTAGTCGTTTTCGTAGTCACAAATTTATGATAGGGTATGGAGGAATCAAACCACCAACCTCTTGCCTATAATTAGGTAGGTGCTCTACGATTGAGCTAGCACCCTTTAAGAAGTTGTTATTTCTTGATAAATATGATATTCAAACAAGTTTTGCATCATTCAAGCATACCAAGTAATGATTATCAAGTTACTATAGATCCATAATAGCTTACCCTGTACTAGTCCTTCAAGTCATTTGTGCACTTAATAAATGAATTTGAAATACTTGAAGGACTATTACAAGGTAAGCCATTATGTACCTATAGTAACTTGATAATCGTTATTTTGTATGTTAATTCATCACATTCTACACACAAATATTTTCAACAGACAACTTAACAAGTTATTACGGAGAGAAAAATAATACTTTCAACAGACAGGTTATTATGGAGAGAAATTCCTATGGCTTGGGGTACCACAACAGACAACTTAACTCTAGAAATCAATCCTTTCCTATATGCAAGAGAAATCAAACAAATAACACTAAATGATCTCAATTTGTACCTTATTCTGGACGGTTGATGTAGATCCCCGTTGAGCTTTACAACTCCAACTTGAATTGATAAATTGCTTCCTCAACATTCAATAAACAAGACAAGCATGCTATATATAATTGTGTTAGCTCTACTCTATCATATATAATCAATAACATATAAGCATTTGAAATCATCCATGGATAAAATATTCATTCAAACACACATTATTGGACAGGAAAAGATATTTCTATTAATATAAAATCAGAGATTACAATGAATACAACCTCTGTCGGCAAGTCTATGAATCGGAGAAACCAAGCCCCCCACTTGGGTCTCCACCACTTCAATCCTCCATCTCTCGATAGCAAGCTCAAAAGAAAAAGGCAAGCTTGGGAAGAACACGAAAGTGCTCCAAGGGACAAAGGGGATGCTGACTCAAGCACAAGTTCCGTCAACAATGAACTATAGTTTTCTTGCTCTCAATTCCTCATTTGCCTTCAATGTATCCAAAGGGTTCCTTATATAGCTCTTCAATGGGGTAATGAAAGGCCGAATCTGAGCAATCTCAAGGCATATGGAAGGACAGGAGACCAGTGAGTTCGATCCACATCAAGGAAAACTCCAAAATAATTTGGCCTTTTGCACACATCCCGATGTACATGATTTTAGAGGTCAAACCCGCGTATATACACGATAAAGGGTTTAAAAGTCGCGTATGGCAATTTAAGCATGTTTTTAGGGATGATATAGGAAACATCAAAGGAACAAAAATGGTCCATGGGGTCTAAGGAGTCTACATAGGGACATGGAAGGCCATAAAAGTGTGATTCACCATGTGTGGTAAAATCAGCTATAACAGATGCCCCCTAATGTGTGAGGTTAGAGGGGTCATACGATGGCCGAAATACATTATAAGTCCATCCCATAAATGAAGTGATGAAGAACCCAGTGGAAGGACCAGCCATCCAATCAACACTATACAATGATACAACTCTGCACATAGCTGCAAATCGATATAGCAGTCCTGGATACATAAGAGTACAATGGCCATGAATAGGCATGATACAATATAACATGTGTGGTCATGGCCACGTACAATATACATAGATCAAAATCTCCATAATGAAGATATACAAAGGATCATGATCTCCATGAAGACTGAAGATATACAATAGATCAAGATCTCCATAATGGATGGAAATGTTTGACATATACTGGAATCAAGTCACAAGAGCTGAAATCTCATGAACACTGGCACGATCAAGGAGATAGCATATATGGGATGCCACCAATCTGGAAGGTATTCTACACAAACCACTACAAGTACATGTCCTACTATGTGAATAGAGGTGTCGAGGTCAAACATAGTAGTCCATCATCTGATTACCGGTCATTGATGTATACCGTTAACAGACGCGAGATCACCCACCGATAATGAAAATGGGAATCAAGGTACTAGAGTGCAAACTAACAAGTGTGAATAAATGTGTTGAGGTCGAACACTTCAGAGAATCCATCGATCAAGGGACATTGATGTATTCCCAAAGAACTGTCGATGGCGAGAGAACCTGCCACTGATGACTGCAAGTCTCAAGGCACTCGAAAATGACTCTAGATTCCTATCCCAGAATAAATGATCTGAAGTCGATGGGACGAAATCCGCTGAAAGGAGGGCATTAAGGAATCCCCCATCATCCAAGACGAGGTACTAAGCAAAGATGTATAATGTGGAAGGACTCAATCATAAGGTGCATGAACTAGTAACTGTACTGGGAATGGCCGACATGCAAAGTCAAGATAACTGAGGAACGATCGACTCAGGTTTCAACTTTTTTCGAACAAGAGAATAACGCTGAATGGTGACTGAATGTAGGCAGCATAGACTCGATATGCAAAACTGGGACATCTCTATGACATAGGAGGCATCGACAGAGGCTCCATAGGGACTGGAAGCTTAACCAGTCGGTGGACATAAACTCAGATAAACGAGTATAGCTCCTAAATTCGAACTATTAACCCAACCAACGAATGTGATATATAGTGCTCTGCTCGAAGGCGACACGACTCGACTGCTGCCAAAGATAACATCTTTCCTTGTCTGACTTTTTGGTTTTTTAATTTTTTTTTTTGGACTTTTTCAAATATTTGAAAAGTTTGAAAAAGAATAAAATTTATTTATAGTTATAGACTAGGAGGAGACGAGTTTCAAATAGGAAAACAAACTAGTTCCAAGCATTGGAACATACCTATGCTCGATGCAAGGATACATGTGTAGGATAGCGACACTCGGGGGAACGTCCCCTTCTGGTAAAATAGGGAATCAAGCTGCAAAGGATATATAAAATGGCTCTCCATCGCTAGACAAGAGACAAGCTCGGGCTATATGGCTGATACTCAAAGTCAGGGAAGCCAACATAAGGCTCAATAAGGCAGGCAAAGCTCGTGATAATGCAATTACAGCTTGACATAGGGGATTCTGGGGGAAATAGGCCAGCAAAAGATCAAGAGGAGTATGAGGCTCTTGCAAAATGTCATGGAAATACTATACAATGGACTCCCACACCCTAAAGGACAAAATTGTCGGCATGGGCACCAAATGCAATTAAGGAGCTAACTAGGGCACCCATGTAAGGTCAAGCTCTACCATTCTAATCATGCCACTTGTAAAACAATAAGAAGGTTCCGTGACAAGATAGAATGGGTTCGTACCTACAGTTATAATGAAATGGTCATAAGGTCATGCAAAATACAAACGGTGGTGAAACCTAACCTATATGCCAGTTTAGACATGATACCCGAAATCAGCACAAACGGGTCAACACAGTGGTCGAAACGGTGCTCAAAATGGTCCAAAAGGATTAGAAATGGTCCAAAATATAGAAAAGGGAGTAAAAATTTTCAAAAATTTGAAAATTTTCTATAAATAGTAAAAAATTCAAAACATTATATAACATTTGAAATTTTTATCCAATTGAGCTCAAAACTTCAACAACAAATTCCGGGAGATCCAACCGGTGGAATCCACTACCATTTTTTCCAGGTAATTACCCATGCCTTGCTCTTTCATTTTCATGCTTTTAAGTCATGAATTTGTTTTCTTCAGTATTATATTTTGCTTGTGATTTTTTGTTTTAAGCTTGCTCATTTGCTTACTTCTAGGAAATTTTGGTTTAGAGTGAAATTTTGATTTTTTGCCTTTAGGATTTCATTATTTTTGTTTTTCTTATGTCCTGAAGGGTTCTATAGGATATATGTTGAGTAATAGTTTCATAAATAAGCACTAAGACCAAGTTTTAGTCATATAAACCTATGTTAAAGTTGAATTAGTGGTAAAAAAGCACAAAATTTGATTTTTAAACTTTCTTGTAGCGCGACGGTTAAAATTTTACACTGGCACGCTACAAGAAAATCACGGGTGCAAAATTTGTCAGTTTTTACGCCGAATTCTCCAATGTTTTCGCTCCTGGGATGACTAATCACATGTGTAGGCATGTTTAATACGTGTTTCATCAAAGATAATCATGCAAACATGTGCTGTCTATGACGTGAGGGAGATCGTGGCAGTAAGAAGTTAAGGCTTGGAAAATCATGACAGCCAGTGAAATGAGGTGAGATTGACGGGAAAGAGGTTCTCCAATTAAGCATTACGAAGCTGGTGGAGAAGTGGAATGAAGACACATTGCTAAGAATCGGGAATTTGCAGTTGAAGAAGGAATTTAGGGTCTCGCAGCGCGACAGTTGGAAGTCAGCTGAATACTTGAGGACACCTGGAGCATTAAATTCGACGTTCAGCTAGTCCAAGAATCAATTTTTAACACCTGCATCAAGCCGGGAGTAAGGTATTCCGCGTGACCTTGGTCATGGCCTGTTAAACTGGGGGTTTTTCTATTAAACCTTATAATGTTGAATTCTTAAAAGAAAACATAAATTCATGTATTCAACAAACTCCCAACGATGAGAGATCAGTCCAAAAGGTTTAGATGAGCATCTTTGTTGTTAGTAAAGTTCAGCAGCAGCTCTGTTTGACCTAAATTACCCAAGCTCGATACAAAACATTCCCTGCATTGATAATAGAATTGACTGTTAAAAAATCAAGGAAAAACAGCCAGGAAGAATCCAAAGGAGAACTGACTGTCAAAGCTCTAAAAACTTGAGGAAAAAAGGTTGTTAAGTCACTAACAGGTTTCGAAAATCACACAGAAACATTATCAAGCCTTGGGAAAGCAGATGAAGAAGAGTGGGAAGACCAACAGGGCTGAGCCCACTGAACTAAATTGGATAGACAAGTTTCCAGGTTGTGCTGACCTCTTTGAGAATGATGGATGGTTGAACTTCTTTAAAAAGATTGATGGATATAATACCGAAGTTTCTCATAAATTTGCTCAATGTTATAACCAAGATATAGTATCATTTGATACTCTGAAGTTCAAATTAACTGTAGAATTGGTGGCTGAAGCAATAGGGGTCAAGAATGAAGGAGAACTTTGGTTCAAAAAGGTGCCATTTACCTTCAATGCCCAAAGGTATCTATTGCCTGGCATTGTTCCAGGTTGGAGCAAGGGAGTGCTCATCCATAATTTTAGAGCTGAATGGGTAGAGCCTATCAAGGTTCTACAAAGATACATTACATGTGAAGGGAGGTATGCTTTTGTCTTCAAGTATCATTTCAGGTTTCTTCAACACCTTGCTGGTGAATCAAGGATGAATCTCCCTTTCTTCCTGCTAAAGAGCTTGCAGAAAATGTCCAGCAGGATCAAAGAACATCATGACCACACTGCATAGTCCATCTTTCATCATGGATTGATCAAACTTATTATCAGCACTATTCTGCAAAGAGAAGGAAAGACTTGGGACTACTTTCTCTTTTGGCCTGGGTTCCAAAATAACCAGGAAGGACAACCTACCAGAAAGTAGGTTGAGAAGGGACAAACCCTAATTAGAAAATTAAGACAAAAAGTGAAGACTGAAGATGAAAAATGTGTCAAATTGGAGGAAGTGGCAGAACCTTCAAAAGGAGATAACGAATCTCAGCACCCTCCAGTTGACAGTAAGAACAAAAATCTGTTGTTTATACACAAGGAAACCCAACTTGTTCAAAATCAAGCACTAATTGATGAAAAAATTGTTTTTACAGAAAAGGTGTTAGGAGATGAGGAAAATACTATGGTCCAACAACGAATTCCAATTACCATCTTGTTTGAGGATGAAGCATATTTGTTGGAAGGAGATGAGCTGACTGTCAGTGCTAAGGCTAGGGTTGTCACACACAGGGAGTTCTACAGTCAGGAGGATAAAACAGTAATACCAAAGAGAAAGAAGATCAAGGTTCAAGAATTTGCCTCTATCATGCATCAAGGAATTTTTTTAAAGATGGTAGGATAATTTGCTCCAGGCTGGAGACCCAAAACTAGACCCAAAAACAAATTGAGGCTAAACATGAAGAAGTTATTGAATCCTATGTTGAAAACAGAAGGAATAACTATGATTGACACTTCTTCCTCAGATGAAAAGTTTGAGTCTATCAAGGGTGACAGCAAAAGGAAAAAACCATTAAAGACAGAAGAAGAATCTATCCTCACCGAGACAAAATTGTCTGCTGTGTTTTTGGAAATACGAGGTGAACTTTTGAAGGAACAACAAAAAGATGAAACATAGATTTCTTATTCAGAAAACAAGCTGTTAATGGAGGGATATGCTCCCGCTGAAACATATAATCAAGAAAACCCAAGTGTTCGTGATACTTTCATAGAGCTGTTGCCTGAGGATGAGGAAATCTTCAGAAAACTGAACATCCCATGGCTTCCTAGTGAGCTACAAAATACAACAGGAAGCAAGGAAATTTAATTCAGAGAAGGAAAATTTGCAAAGAGCCATCAAGTAGTATAAACATCAAATAGAGTATATGCAAGAAACAAACAATGGTTTGATTACAGCTAATAGAAGACTCAGGGAAGACCTAGAAGAAGTGAATGATCACTACCAAGAGCTTATTGCAGTCTCCAAAGAGGCCCTAAAAAGGAAAAGATGTACAGATTTACAGTGTGCAGAATTAAAATAAACTATCAGAAATCTACAGCAGCAGAATAAGGATCTTACAGGAAGAATGACAAAGATGGAAGCTGAGCAGCAGAAAGCTAGGAAAAAGGCCCAAGCCTTAGATGGAATAGCTTTATTGGCAGAAGCTGCTAAAGACCTATGAGCATTGTTAGCTAAAACAGTTACTTGTTATGTTTTTGAGGAATACTTTATTTTTTTAAATTACTATGTAATACCCCGGTTTTAACCCCGCTTGCATTAAAATACATAGGATACATATGTTGTAAATAATCGTGGTGTGGAGCTAAAGGCCAAGGCCCCACCATATATTTGGTTATGTTGTGTTTCTGATTAGGAATGGTCACTGATGGTATATCGGGACATGCGGCATATATTTAATTGTGGCATCATGTAAACACACATTTTAATTAAATAACCCAACCAGCTATGTTCGCAGCAACTAAATTGAGAAGGGGCATGATTCCAAAGGATAAGGAAAGGGGGATGTGGAACATTGAGTCACAGGGGGGAAAACTATGTGTCACCACCACCCTTGGATATTTCCTTTGTTGTTAGTTGAGGCAGCGATTGGCTGGAAAGAAGACCACTACCATGCCCACGCTTGCTCTCCTCTCCACGACGTAGGGACCGTTCTTCCCACTCCCTCGGATCATGGCTGTTCGTCTTCCTCATGTAGGACGGGGTGTGGGGTTCGCCTCCTCTCTCTAGCACTAATGGCCAGTTCGTAATTCTGTTCTTTGCAACCCACGCAGAGAACCAACTTCGGCCTCCATGCATTGGACGGTGTATTGTTGTATCCATCATAGTGGATCGCAGTAGAAATTATTGGGATTTCTCCCCACTGATTGATGGGAGTGGTTTTTCCCCACGCATTGAGTTACCTGCAATGTGGCATTGGTAGAAGATCGGGGTGATCTTTCCTGTGAATCCACGCTGAGCTGTGAATGTTGGTCGTGTCTTTTAACCATTTTTCTGGTATATGTAAGTCTCACAGCGATAGTATTAAAGATTGGTTGCTGTGTATTCATTGGATTTGTCCCCGGACTATTTGGGGTTGGTGAATGAGGGCTTGAGGTGCTTGATAAACCTGGTGGGTTGAGAACCACACGGACAGAGCCACTGAGCTATATTTCTTCTCCACGGCCCCTGAAGAGCACTGGAGGGAAGATCAGGGTCTGAGGGACTACGTTGCAGAGAAGGGACTGACTTCCTTGTGTTGGGTGTGTGTGGGTGTTCTAGAATCTAGGCTGGTCCTGGTGTTGGTGTCTGCAGCTCTTCAGTGAGCTCACCAGCTTAGAATTATCCTTTCCCAGCTCCTGGATGGCCTAATAAACCCAACTCCGTTGGCTTGGCTGATCTGCTATACGCCTGAAAAACCCAACTGTGTTGGCTTGGATGAACTGTGTACCCTTGTGGTGTTTTTACCTTGGCTATGTGTAAGCCTGTTAGTTCCTTATTCCTTGAATAATCATGCCCAGCTCGGGGGTGGCAGCATTGATGAGAGATTAAGGAGCACGCTGGCCTATGGTTGGGTGGAACGTTGTAGCGACGTAGCTGGTTGCGAAACAAGCTCTTTATAAGATAAGTAATTTTGGCTATTTTACTTCTGCAATCCTATTTACTGTTAATGATCATGATGAACATGTTGAATGCTTGTACAAATGTATGTTGCTTCCGCTGTGTATGATAAATGTTCATGTATGTATGTTCTAGTTCAAAGTATTCTCCTTCAGCATTTCATATGAATGCACATGTTCATGGGGCTCTTAGCCCAGATGGTTAACACCATGGTACCGTCCTCTTCGCCAGTCAAAAGGGTCGGGGATGTTACATACTATTATGATAATACCCTATCGATGAGTAGGCTAAAAACAGTTAGGGTTTAGACTCTAACTGAATTTTGAAAAAACAGTATTTAGGAAGGTCACAAAGAGAACAAGAGGTTGGACTTTTGGATGACTAGAGGAGGTATTTTGACTTATTGATAAGCTAAGTACTTGACTGTCATGTGTATTTGATGAACATATTATGAGATATATGCTCCACTTTACCCTTCAGTCTATGTTTTGGCTTCATTTCTAGCTTGTTTAGCTACACAATTGATAATTTCATTGCTGGTTTATAGTCTTTATGCTTGTAGTGCTTGTCAGTTGTGGATGAACTTCAATGTTATGTTCTGTTGGATACATGGTTATTATATTATGCATCTCTGCTTTTCTTTACTTGTGATTTAGTTCCTATTTGGCTTATGAATGTATTCCCTTTTGTCACCAAACTTCACAACTAGAAAAACCTTTCAAAAACCCTAAAAACCTAGTTTTGTTTGATTGAATATTTGAGAGTGTGTTGGCTTGTTTCTTTGTAGTCTGGAAACAATTTCTGGGACAAACATATTTGGCGCCGTTGCCGGGGAACGAAGTTGAAAACATATTTTTCCTTGGGATACTTATTATTTCACTGGTTTTAAGAGGTGAACTTAAACCAGCACATTTTTTAGGCTACTTTTCACCAGTTTATCATAGTGGCTACTAGGGGAGTTGGAACTAGAAATAGACCTATTTCACCATTGCAGTTAGGTGTTACAGATCTTGAATAGATATTGAAGACAACAAGGAATATTAGAAGGTAACAGTCATTACCATCCCTATGTGACCCTGACCAGTTGGATGGTTCATCACCTTCATCTGTGTTGAGAAAAGAAGAAGAAACTTCACCTTGGTTAAAACCTATAATTCCTGACAGTAGTTTCCAAGTTTTCACTGATCCTCAATATTTTAGAAAAGCTAAAACAACCTCTCCTGGTAAGATACCTCTATTTCAGTTGAAAGTAGGTAAAAACCCTTTTAAGCCAGGTTCTAGTCAAACCTCTTCATCACCAAAGTTAGTCAGCCTTAAAATGGCAGCCCAAAATCAGCCTATAGACATGATGGACCGAATGGTTGCAGCCAGATATGCACCATTGGTTTTGCCTCATCCTTTAAATGCACTGACTGGAGGTGACTATCAGAAATATTTTCCTAGGTTTAATGGACAGGGGAAAACTACAGCTGAAGAACATTGGGAAGATTTCCTTAGTTATGCTGATAACCAAAACATTGAAGCCAAGGATGTATGGATGAGAATGTTCGTACAGAGCCTTGATGGAGATGTCAGGAAATGGTTCAGGGAGTTGCCTGCTAACTCAATCACTATCATTGAAGAACTTCGTGATATCTTCATGAGACAATGGGGTGACACCAAAGACCATACATACTACATAACTGAGTTTGGAACCCTTAGGAGGAAAAAGGATGAAACTATTGCAGACTTTTCAAAGAGGTTTAACAAAATGTACAGTAGAATTCCTGCAGAAATAAAGCCTACAGAAACATCTGTAAAACTTACATATGCAAATGCTTTCAACCATGAATTTTTCTTACTACTAAGAGAAAGGAGACCTATTTCTTTACTGAATATGCAGGATGCAGCATTGGAGGTAGAATCTAACATATTGGCTTCCAATAGATTGAAGAAGGAAACAACTCAGCAAATCTATGATAGAAAAGGAAAGAAGGAAGCAACGCCAGGAGGTTCAACTTCCCATTCTGCTGAAGGGAAAATTGAGGAGATGGCTAAGTTGGTGAAAATTTTGACTGCAAAATTAAACAAATTAGAGCTAGAGAAAAATTCCAACAAGCCTATTCTAGAAGGTGAACGAAACTCTAACAATCAGAACCAATTCAGAAGACAATTTGCTCCCCGTTTCATGCCTAGAGAACGAAGGAATAATGATATCCAGCGGGAAAGGAGAGAAACTGAGGACCAAAGAGTACCACCACCTCTTCAGAACAATGTTGCTGATGAAGAAGAGGTTGATGATGAAGTGATATTTGAAGATACTGACCAGGATATGAACCATTTTGGAGAAAGATTGTCTGGGGGTTTTGTCACTGAAGAAGAGTTTCTAAATGCAGAATGCTATGATGCTGATATGTTCGAAACAAAGGATGATTTAGGTCTGAAAAAGACTGCTGTAACTACTGATGTCTGTCAAAATGAGCTCAAGAAGACTGTGAATCTGAGGTCGGGTCCCTGCTAAACAGTCATCTGATCCCGTGACAGAGAAAAGACAACTTTCAGAAAAACAAAAGAAGAGCATGGAGGTTGAAGAGGTAAATAAAACTGTGCAGAATTTCAGCCTGGAAAATGAATTAGGAAAGTTAAAGATTCCTGTACCTTTAACTGAATTAATGAAAAACCCTTCATATAAAGAATCAGTTCTTAAGATGATTAATTCAGCAAGCAATCAACCTATTTCTGATACGGTGAATTTGCAAGAAGAAAATCCTAGGATTTTCATTGGATCAGCCTTGGCTGAAAAGACTAAAAATGAAGCAGGTGCTTCACCTCCATTCTACATTACTATGACAGTCCATGAACAAATGATAAATAATTGTTTGTTAGATTCGGGAGCATCACACAATTTAATGCCAAAGGCTGTTATGGAGGCTTTAGGTCTGAGTATTACCAAACCCTATCATGATCTATATGCATTTGATTCCTGAGCAGTGAAGTGTTTAGGGGTAATAAAGGACATGGTTGTCAGTTTGGCTCAATTACCCATGAAAAGTGTGATCATGGATGTAGTGGTAGCTGATATTACACCTAAATTTTGTTTACTTCTCTCTAGGTCTTGGGCAAAGAAAGTCGGTGGAACCTTACAAATGGATTTATCATATGCTACTTTTCCTGTGTTTGGAGGAGAAAACAGAAGGCTGTACAAAGAGCTTCAATTTGCGTATATTGTAACAGATGACAAGAATCCTACCAACCATCCACTGTATGCTCTTGATAAAGACCTGGGTACTTGCATGTTACATTTTAGTGAGGAAGACAATACTGCTGGTTTGTTACAGGTTGAAAGGGAACAGCTAGTAAAATCCAGTAGAGAACAGGAGGATGAGCTGTGGCAATTATACTTTGATGGATCTTCTTGCAAAGAAGGTGCTAGAGCAAGGGTTCTTCTTATATCCCCTGAGGGTGAAACAGTAAAGTTGATGTATAAATTAGAGTTTATTACTACAAACAATACTGCTGAATAGGAAGCTTTTCTGTTGGGATTAAGACCTGCCAAAGATTTGGGCATTCAGCATATTTCTGCATTTGGCAACTCCGAATTAGTTGTTCAGCAGGTGAAGAACAATTATCAAGTGAAGTAGGGTTTATTGAAAGTCTATCGAAATGAGGTATGGGACATAATTGAGAATTATTTTGTAGCTTTTAATATTACCTATATTCCAAGAGATCATAATTAGACTGCAGATTCATTGGCCTTGGCTGCTACACATTTTAGAATCCCCAGAACTACACAGTTGAGGTATCCCTTTGAAGTTAGGTACAGACCATCTGTACCTGATAATGTAAAGCAGTGGAGAGTTTTTGAAGATGACATTGAGATTAAAAGGTTTTTATAGCTTACACATGAGTTTTCTAATTCCCTGATTGATCAAGAAGAAGATGAAGAGGATGTGGATGGACAGGTGGAAGAGATTGCTGAAAATGAAATAGCTAGACACAAAATCATTGAATTAAAAAGTAATTTCATTCCAAAGGGTTTGGTACCTTTGGAAAGGATATTTTCAGAAGATGATACACTTAAAACCTGTTGTACAGTGCTCAGAAGAGAATGTGGTGGAGTGTAACCTCGGTTCTGCAGAACAACCTAGAATGGTAAAAATTTCTAAAGCACTTACAGCTGAACAAAGAAACAAGTACATTAAATTGTTAAAGGAACATGTTGATGTTTTTGCATGGTCTTATGAAGAATTGAGAACGTATGACACTGGAATTATACAGCATAAAGTCCCTTTAAAACCAAATGTCAAACCTTTTCGTCAGAAATTAAGGAGGATTAATCTGACCTTGTTTCCTGTTATTGAAAAAAAGGTGAAGACGTTAATGGATGCCAAGATCATAGTGCCCCTCAGGTACTCTTCATGGGTGGCTAATCTAGTTCCAATTAGGAAAAAGAATGGAGAAATAAGGTTGTGTGTTGACTTTAGAAACTTGAACAGATCTTCACTAAAGGATAATTATCCTCTGCCTAAAATTGAACAAATATTGCAGAAAGTGGTCGAGGCACAGAGGATCTCAATGGTTGATGGTTTCTCAGGGTACAATTAGATTTCTATGCATCTTTATGATAAGGAGAAAACAAATTTTACTACTCCTTGGGGAACTTTCATGTATGATAAGATGCATTTTGGTCTAATGAACGCTGGAGCCACTTTTCAGAGGGCTGTGGATATTGATTTTGTCGGAGAAAAGGACAAGTTTGTGGTAATCTACTTAGATGATATTAATGTCTTCTCACAATCAGATGATGAACATCTGAAGCAGAATTTCCTAAAATGTAGAAAATTTGGCTTGTCCTTGAATCCAAAGAAGTCACACTTTGCTGTACAGGAAGGTAAATTGCTTGGTCATTTAGTTTCTGTTGATGGTATAAGGATTGAACCTGAAAGGGTAAAAGCTATATTGAAAATAAGTTTACCGAGGAGTAAAAAGGATGTCCAATCTTTCATTGGTAAAATCAACTTTTTGCATTGGTTTATACCAAACTTTGCTGAGACTATCAAACATATTACAGTCATGCTGAAAAAGGATCAAGAAGTCAGGTGGACCACTGAGGCAAAGAATGCATTTGAGGAGATCAAAATGACTCTTACTGAAGCTCCTGTATTAGTAAGCCTAGATTTTGCCAGAGAATTTATTACATTCTCATTTGCATCAGAGGATACAATAGTAGTTGTTTTGTTGCAGAAGAATAAGGAAGGACTGGAGAAACCTATTGCATTCTTCAGCAAAACTCTCAGGGATTCTGAATTAAAATATATTATCTTAGAAAAACAGGCCTATGCTTTGGTAAAAGCTTTAAAGTTTTCCAGAATATATGTTTTGCATTCTAAAGTTATTTCATATGTGCCTAATGCTGCTGTAAAATATGTTTTGACACAGCCTGATAGTGAGGGGAAAAGGGGCAAGTGGATTGCTAAAATCATGGAGTATGATGTAGATATCAAACCTACCAAATTAGTCAAGGGACAAGGATTCAATAAGATGTTGGCTGAATCAAATTGTCAAGCTCTGGGATTGCATGTGATGGCTGAAGAGCTAGCTCAAAAAGAAGATCAAGCAATCTTGGAAAGAGAGAAGATTATGGACTATTACTCAACATCCACATGGTACGCAGACATTGTGTATTTTCTGTTGTTTTTGCAATGTACTAAGCATTTAGATAGAAAAGAAGCTAGATCTTTAAAGCTAAAAGATACTAAGTATTGTCTAGTAGAAGAGCAGTTATTCTGGAAGGACCCAGGTGGTATTCTACTCAGATGCTTAGATAAATCTGAAATTGAAGGAGTAATTTCTGAATCTCATGAGGGTGCTTGTGGAGGTCACAAGTACTGGAAGACAACAACATACAAGATTTTAAGATCTAGGTACTATGGGCCCTCTTTGTTTGTAGATGTATATCAGCAGGTAAGAGCTTGTATCCCTTGTCAGAAGTTTGTTGGAAAACAAAAATTGCTGTCATTGCCCCTAAAACCTATTGCAGTAAGTGCTCCTTTCCAGCAATGGGGTCTGGATTTTATAGGGGAGATAAATCCATC
>LPNX010774869.1:106278-120338 GCA_001517045.1 Pseudotsuga menziesii
ATAGAATTTTTTACGAAATGGGTGGAAGCCATCCCTACTAGGAATGCCACAGACAAAGTAATTATGGAATTTATTAAAGAAAATATCCTTAGTAGGTTTGGGTGTCCTCAGAAAATAGTAATAGATAATGCAAAGGCTTTCAAGTCTAAGGCAATGGAAGCATTTTGTGAAACTAATGGTATCTTGCTGAAGCATTCAACTCCTTACTATCCCCAGGGTAATGGTTTAGCTGAGTCCTCAAATAAAAACATCATTCAGAGTATCAAAAAGTTGCTTAAGCATAATAAGAGATCATGGGATTCTATGCTGAAATATGCATTATGGGCTGATAGGATAACAGTCAAACAAGCAATTTGAACTTCCTCTTTCCAATTAGTGTATGGCATAGATGCAGTTTTTCCTGTTCAATTGGGAATCCCAGTGATGAAGTTTATTCAGAATTGCCAGGAAGAACCAAATGATATGCAGAGAAGGATTTATGAGATGATAGAATTGCAGCAGAACAGGGAAAAAGTGGAAGAAAGGGCACAATCATACAGATTGAAGATTAAAAGCAGATTTGACAGGAAAATCAACGATAACACTTTCTCAGTTGGTGATATGGTTTTTAGGTGGGATGCCAGGAAAGAGCAAAAAGGGAAGCATGGCAAATTTGACAACCTCTGGTTTGGCCCTTTCCTAGAATCTAAGATGTTGGAAAATAACACTTTTGTCCTGCAGTCTTTGGAAGGCGAGGAAATGTCAAGTCTAGTCAATGGATGATTCCTCAAGCATTTCTACAGTCGTTGAGAAGATTTTTACTTTTCATTGTATATACCGGTGTGAGTAAAGCATAATAAGGACTCCATAACCCAATGGAAATTTTGCAGACTAGTAGGTAGCAGAAGAGAAGGCACTGGTCTACAGGTTCTTGAAGCCTCATAGGGAGGACTTCATCCCGCAGCTGGAGCCAGATGTTAAGTCATGAATTTGTTTTCTTCAGTCTTATATTTTGCTTGTGATTTTTTGTTTTAAGCTTGCTCATTTGCTTACTTCTAGGAAATTTTGGTATAGAGTGAAATTTTGATTTTCTGCCTTTATGATTTCATTATTTTTGTTTTTCTTATGTCTTGAAGGGTTCTATAGGATATATGTCGAGTAATAGTTTCATAAATAAGCACTAAGACCAATTTTTAGTCATATAAACATATGTTAAAGTCGAATTCGTGGTCAAAAAGGACAAAATTTGATTTTTAAACTTTTTTGTAGCGCAACGGTTAAAATTTTACACTGGCGCGCTACAAGAAAATCGCGGGTGAAAAATTTGTCAGTTTTTACGCCGAATTCTCCAATGTTTTCACTCCTGGGATGACTAATCACATGTGTAGGAAGGTTTAATACGTGTTTCATCAAAGATAATCATGCAAACAGGTGCTGTCTATGACGTGAGGGAGATCATGGCAGTCAGAAGTTAAGGCTTGGAAAATCATGAGAGACAGTGAAATGAGGCGAGATTGACGGGAAAGAGGTTCTCCAATTAAGCATTATGAAGATGGTGGAGAAATGGAATGAAAACACATTGCTAAGAATTGGGAATTTGCAGTTGAAGAAGGAATTTAGGGTTTTGCAGCACGACAGTTGGAAGTAAGCTGAAGACTTGAGGACACCTGGAGCATTAAATTCGATGTTCAGCTAGTCCAAGAATCAATTTTTAACACCTGCAGCAAGCCGAGAGTAAGGTATTCTGCGTGAACTTGGTCATGGCCTGTTAAATTGGGGGTTTTTCTATTAAACCTTCTAATGTTGAATTGTTAAAATAAAACATAAATTCATGTATTCAACAAACTCCCAACGGTGAGAGATCAGTCCAAAAGGTTTAGATGAGCATCTTTGTTGTTAGTAAAGTTCAACAGCAGCTTTGTTAAAGATTTTTGGTGCTCTGTTTGACCTAAATTACCCAAGATCGATACAAAAAATTCCCTGCATTGATAATAGAACTGACTTAAAAAATCGAGGAAAAACAGCCAGGAAGAATCCAAAGGAGAACTGACTGTCAAAGCTCTGAAAACTTGAAGAAAAAAGGCTTTTAAGTCACTAACAGGTTCTAAAAATCACACAGAAACATCATCAAGCCTTGGGAAAGCAGATGAAGAAGAGTGGGAAGACCAACAGGGCTGAGCCCACTGAAATGAATTGGATAGACAAGTTTCAAGGTTGTGCTGAACTCCTTGAGAATGATGGATGGTTGAACTTCTTTAAAAAGATTGATGGATATAATACCGAAGTTTCTCATAAATTTGCTCAATGTTATAACCAAGATATAGTATCATTTGATACTCTGAAGTTAAAATTAACTATAGAGTTGGTGGCTAAAGCAATAGGGGTCAAGAATGAAGGAGAAATTTGGTTCAAAAAGGTGCCATTTACCTTCAATGCCCAAAGGTATCTATTGCCTGGCATTGTTCCAGATTGGAGCAAGGGAGTGCTCATCCAGAATTTTAGATCTGAATGGGTAGAGCTTATCAAGGTTCTACAAAGCTACATTACATGTGAAGGGAGGTATTCTTTTGTCTTCAAGTATCATTTCAGGTTTCTTCAACACCTTGCTGGTGAATCAAGGATGAATCTCCCTTTCTTCCTGCTAAAGAGCTTGCAGAAAATGTCCAACAGGATCAAAGAACATCATGCCCACACTGCACAGTCCATCTTTCATCATGGATTGATCAAGTTTATTATCAGCACTATTCTGCAAAGAGAAGGAAAGACTTGGGACTACTTTCTCTTTTGGTCTAGGTTCCAAAATAACCAGGAAGGACAGCCTACCAGAAAGCAGGTTGATAAGGGATAAACCCTAATTAGAAAATTAAGACAAAAAGGGAAGACTGAAGATGAAAAATGTGTCAAATTGGAGGAAGTGGCAGAACCTTCAAAAGGAGATAATGAATCTCAACACCCTCCAGTTGACAGTAAGAACAAAAATCTATTGTTTATACACAAGGAAGCCCAGCCTGTTCAAAATGAAGCACTCATTGATGAAAAAAATGTTTTTACATAAAAGGTGTTAGGAGATGAGGAAAATACTAAGGTCCAACAACAAAGTCCAATTACCATCTTGTCTGAAGATGAAGCATATTTGTTGGAAGGAGATGAGCTGACTGTCAGTGCTAAGGCTAGGGTTGGCACACACAGGGAGTTTTACAGTCAGGAGGATAAAACAGTAATACCAAAGAGAAAGAAGATCAAGGTTAAAGAATTTGCCTCTATCATGCATCTAGGAAAAAATTTAAAGATGGTAGGAGAATTTACTCCAGGGTGGAGACCCAAAACTAGACCCAAAAACAAATTGAGGCTAAACATGAAGAAGTTATTGAATCCTAAGTTGAAAACAAAAGGAATAACTATGATTGACACTTCTTCCTCAGATGAAAAGTTTGAGTCTATCAAGGGTGACAGAAAAAGGAAAAAACCATTAAAGACAGAAGAAGAATCTAGCCTCTCCAAGACAAAATTGTCTGCTGTGTTTTTGGAAATACGAGGTGAACTTTTGAAGGAACAACAAAAAGATGAAACATAGATTTCTTATTCAGAAAACAAGCTGTTAATGGATGAAGATGCTCCTGCTGAAACAGATAATCAAGAAAACCCAAGTGTTCATGATACTTCCACAGAGATGTTGGCTGAGGATGAGGAAATCTTCAGAAAACTGAACATCCCATGGCTGCCTAGTGAGCTACAAAATACAACAGGAAGCAAGGCATTTGACTCAGAGAAGGAAAATTTGCAAAGAGCCATCATGCAGTACAAACATCAAATAGAGTATATGCAAGAAACAAACGATGGTTTGATTACAGCTAATAGAAGACTCAGGGAAGAGCTTGAAGAAGTGAATGATCACTACCAAGAGCTTATTGCAGTCTCCAAAGAGGCCCTAAAAAGGAAAATAAGTACAGATTTACAGTGTGCAGAATTAAAACAAACTATCCGAAATCTACAGCAGCATAATAAGGAGCTTATAGGAAGAATGATAGAGATGGAAGCTGAGTAGCAAAAATCTAGGAAAAAGGCCCAAGCCTTAGATGGAATAGCTTTATTGGCAGAAGCCGCTAAATACCTATGAGCATTGTTAGCTAAAACAATTACTTGTTATGTTTTTGAGGAATACTTTATTTTTTAAATTACTATTATGATAATACCCTATCGATGAGTAGGCTAAAAACAGTTAGGGTTTAGACTCTGACTGAATTTTGAAAAAACAGTATTTAAGAAGGTCACAAAGAGAACAAGCGGTTGGACTTTTGGATGGCTATAGGAGGTATTTTGACTTATTGATAAGCTAAGTACTTGAATCTCATGTGTATTTGATGAATAGATTATGAGATATATGCTCCATTTTACCCTTCAGTCTGTGTTTTGGCTTCATTTCTAGCTTGTTTAGCTACACAATTGATAATTTCATTGCTGGTTTATAGTCTTTATGCTTGTAGTGCTTGTCAGTTGTGGATGAACTTCAATGTTATGTTCTGTTGGATACATGGTTATTATATTATGCATCTCTGCTTTTCTTTACTTGTGATTTAGTTCCTATTTGGCTTATGAATGTATTCCCTTTTGTCACCAAACTTCACAACCAGAAAAACCTTTCAAAAACCCTAAAAACCTAGTTTTGTTTGATTGAATATTTGAGATTGTGTTGGCTTGTTTCTTTGTAGTCTGGAAACAATTTCTGGCACAAACACATGCAAATTTTACAATTTTCCATGGCGAAATCAAGATTCTAGGCCATTCTAAAGTACACGCCACGGTCCACGCGGAAATCGAGGATTTTTCTGCATATAGGGCTGGATATACGTGGAAAAATCCCTCAAAGTCGCATACATACGCGGCTGTTTAGCAAAAAGTCACGTATGAGGCCGCGTTCAAGGTTTTTTAAGTGTTCTAATGACTCAAACTTGAATTCGATGTGCAGGATGGTTCTAGAATGGAGAGAATGTGAGCACAGGGATGTAGAAGAACCGGTACGTGGTGATCTAATGGCACAACAGGCTCTTCGTGCATGCGGGCTCTACAAGTTTTGGTGTCTTGGTGGCTTAAGAGCCAAACCAAGACTGCTGCAGATGCTAGTAGACTACTAGGATCCTGACTCAGAGTCTTTCCAGATTGATGGGATGTCCCTCACCATAGAAGTGGAGGACATATACTTTATTACTGGACTTTCCTAACAGGGGGAAGTGGTGAACCTATGATATCGTGGGCTCAGAGGTGACTTCACCATAGATGAGTACATAGCTGTGTATTATTATCTGGACATAGAGAAGATTAGGAGTCAGATCCCAACTAACTCCATACAGGTGCTAGGCCTAAAGGCCATTCTACTGACACTGGGCAGGATAGTAGGGCTAGCTTCACTCCACCAGGCCTCTGATGTTCTATGCAGTGGATTGCATTAGACCCATGGTGTACGATTGGAGCACTGCACTACTAGGAAACATTAAACACCAGCTCAGTGAGTGTAAGATGGGCTGAGTACGGAACTTCGGTTTCAGTAGCATACTGAGCACATTTTTCTTTGAGCGTGTTCCGAGATTGAGCCCTAGAGTTGATGTTCCTCTTCACGGGGTTCAAGATCCGGCCCAACGATGTTGGGAAGATGCGATGCACAGACTGGGAGGAGGCAGGGTGTCCAACCCCTATCCAGCTGATTTCTTTCCATGGTGGCGATGGCAGATAGTTGCCATCGATGATTACCCCTATGTGGGGATAGATTTTTCGAGGAGACCCTGACATGCCATTACCACTAGGATTGGCATACGGTGACATTGGTAACAAATCCCAAACCTTTTTTTAAGATTTTTGAATTATTAAATTTTTTTTTGTGTGTGTTTTTTTATATATGTAATCAAAAAGACATGTTTTTGCATAACAACACATAGTGACATCCTATCATATGCATGCAGATGTAGGACCACAACGGCCTGAAGGATTCCCTCATCATAGACAAAGGGGAAGAGGAGATGACATTATGGGTGTGGATGCAGAGCGGATGCTCCAAAGCATTCATACCAACTTCGTGCGGCTGACACATAGGGTACCCATGGCGCAAGTCGAGGACCTGCCTGAGGCCATGCAGCGTCAGGTGGTGGGTGTGCTGCGAGCATGGGTGTTGTTATTTAGACGGCTGGCTAGATCCATGGTGACATTCTACAATCAGAACCCCCCTCCTCCTCCCCAGGCTTAGATACATGGGAGTGATACAATTTGTACTACCGTGTATTTATATTTTGGTGGCTCGAGAGCCCCATTTTTGTATTATGACACTATGTATTATCACATTTTGGATGTTTTAATGAAAAAACTTTTATGATGATTGGTTTATTTATTTACATGTGTAAAAATGTATGTTTGTGATGGGCTTATTGTCTATGAAACAAATGCCAATCTAACACGTAGTTAGCATATGAGTTAGCAACTTGATTATTAATTCTTGGAACATGTATGTATGTTATGTTGTCAAATTTCCATTCTAACAATCTCACACGTAAGAATCTCTGTAATAATGTTGGATCTCTAACATGATACAAGCCGTTAAGATATGACACTACTAACTCTGAATCAAGATTACGTACCTCAAGAGATAGAACACCATGTGAAATGGAATCCCATAGAAGCTCAATAACGACACTATATTCAGCAACATTGTTTGAAGAGGGCCGTAAACATACGCCTCCTGAAGATAATACCTGACCCGTAGGAGTATAAATCACCCAAGCAGCAGAGGTTGAGTGTTGAGTGTGACGGCTTGCACCATCTATGAATCCTATATAGATGGATGACTCCATTGACATCTACCATAAGAAATGGAATCTAATCAACAAACCCGATCATAAGAAAGACCTAACCATGCAAAATTCTGTACAATAATATACAATAGTCAGCCCTCGCTGAAAGTTATGCATAGTATTTTTTAAGATAGATCCCATTTCTAGGCTCTGCTAAGGCTGTCCCCTCATAATCGACTAGCTCATAAGCGCCCTTATCTAGCACATGTTTAACCACATAAGGACCATGCCACATGGGGTTGAATTTGCCTGCCCCCAAGGGTTCTTTAGCTTGATCCCATAAAAGGACCAAATCTCCTTCACTAAACCTCCTTGGATGGAGAGATTTATCGTACTGGACCTTAACGCGACGCTTATTCACTTCGAGAGCCACTAAAGCATCTCGGCGCTGCTCTAAATGGACCAAACGTTCCTCCAATGGAGAGGTGTCTGGTAAGAGCTTTATGGTTAGTTTCAAAGAAGGGATTTCGCACTCAACCAACAATACAGACTCCACTCCATGTACAAGCTGATATGGAGAAAAACTGGTGGCAGTCTTAACTGCGGTCCTATAAGCCCACAAAGCAGGATATAACATAATATGCCAATTAGTCTTGTTTTGTGCGATGGTTCATTGGAGAATAGACTTGAGTGATTTATTCACTGCTTCAACTTTTCCATTCGATTGAGGGTAATAAGAAGAAGAATGCTCCTGCTTATACCCTAACTTCAAGGCCAACTCTTCCATCATGCGATTCTGAAAGTGCCTACCATGGTCAGTGACAAGATATTTCAGAATACTGAACCGAGTAATAATCTAGTTGAATACGAAGTGTGCGGCTGTCTCATCGTCAGATTTAACTGTAGGCATAGCTTCAGCCCATTTCGTGAAGTAGTCAACAACCACGATAATATGATGATGCCCCCTAGCTGAAGCTAGGTTGTAGTCCATGAAATCAAGCCCCCACTTAGTGAAGGGACCAGCGGTGATAATGGGATGTAACGGGGCAGGACACGAGCGCATATTACATGCGAACACCTGGCAAGGGTGGCACTTCTTAACCGCATTGACACAATCTTTAAAGATCGATGGCCAGAAATAACTCGCTCTCAAGATTTTTTGGGCTGTAGAAAGCCCAGATAAATGACCACCACACGCCCCTCCATGGAAATCATTTAGCACAAGCTCAACCTCCTCATGAGTTAAACAACGACGCAAAATGGAATATACCCCACGACGGTACAATGTGTTATCCACTAGGATGTAATTCTTGGATACGTGACGTAATCGTCATCGTTCATCCCGTGAGAGGTGAGTAGGGACCTTCAATGTTTGTAAATATATGACAATGTCTCCATACCATGGATCCAAAGTTGAGATCAAGAATATGTGGTCATCGACAAACATATCTTCACAAGCCTCTTCTTCCTCACTCAGGAAATCAGATATAAGCTCTGCAAAAATCAACGATTTCTTCGATTTTACCAAAAAAAACTCGAGATCGAATTCTTGCAGGATGAGAATCCACTTATTATACTTTCCCCCTATCATCCTTCTAGTGAGGATGAACTGAAATGCATTGACATGGGAAACCACCAAGGTCTGGCAAAGGAGAATATAGTTCCTCAATCTTTGAACCGCATGGATGGTAGCTAATGTAAGCTTATCCACATGGGAATAATGGATCTTCGTATCAATGAGGTTCCAACTTAGATAATATATGACATTCTCTTGGAGCTCCTTATCCTCTTGAACCAAAACAATACTAATCGTCTCCATCGACAAGACCACATAAAGTAGAAATTCATGGCTATAGTCGGGTGGACTAATCACCGGGGTTGATGCTAAGGCTCGTTTAAGCGCATCAAAGGACTCCTGGGCTCGCTCATCCTAGCAAAAGGTAGCGTCCTTCTTCAAAAGATACATAAAGCCTCTAGTCAAATTGGTAAAATTCATGACGAATCTCTGTAAGAAGTTTGCCATGCCTTGCAAACATTGAATATGTCTAATGTTTTTCGGGGGAGACAATTGAAGTATTGCCTCAACCTTTCAAGGGTCGACTCTTATACCCTCTTTGGAGACAATGAATCTTGATAGGCAACCATAATTCATGCAAAAGATGCACTTGTGAGGATTTAACCTGACCAAATAATGGTGGCACCTTTCGAACACTAATCTCAAATGGTAGGAATGACGCGTTCTCATGCGAGAATGAGCAGCAAGGTCATCCAAAAAGACTTCAATAATCAATTTGAGATCATGGAAGATCAAGGTCATAGCCCGCTGAAAAGTGGCTCCAGCGTTTTTAAGGCCAAAAGGCATCTTTCGATATGCAAAGGTTCCCCAAGGACAAATAAAGGCAGTCTTATGTTGGTCCTCAGGTTTAATTTATATCTGATTGTATTTGGAAAAGCCATCCATAAAGGAAAATACCTCTCTTCCCGCACACTCATCCAAAATTTGATCAATAAACGGTGTGGGGAAATTGTCCTTAGGATAGGCATGATTCAAATCACGGAAATCAATACATATGCGGATCATTCCCTGCTTCTTATCAACCGGAACAGGGTTTGAAACCCACTCCGTCAAGGGAACGGGATAGATAAAACCGGCATTTAACATCTTTTCTATCTCAGCCTTAATCACAGGTGCTTTCCTAGGATTCACCGCACGCAAGTGTTGTCGAACAGGCTTAGCATTGGGGTAAGTTTTAATCTCATGTTCAACAATGTGAGGGTCGATACCTGGCATTTCATCATAAGACCAAGCAAAGATATCATGAAATTCTTTAAACAACTTGGTGTACTCTTGAATCTCAGCATGGGAACATTCTGCCCCAATATAGACATTCTCAATCTTGCCAGGATCATGAGAGATATTGATAGGGATGGTAGGATATATATTCTCCATGTTTCTGTCAGCCATCGGACCAGGAGAGCTTAACGAAACCATGGGACTACCAATTCGTTCACTAAGAATCCCCCTATAGTCTTCACACTCCAGATGGTTAAGCTCGGGAAGAAAATAAGATCTATGATGCAACTCTTCCCAAGGTGGCTCAACCCTGGACGTAGCCTCAAAAATAGCCTCATCTAAAGGAAAAACACTATCAAGGAAGTCATGTGTGTGAGAAGACTACACTGCCCATGCAGGAAGCACATAAGGGTCCTCCTCCTCCGTCCACGAAGAGGAAGTACTAGGCTCTGCAACAGATCCAAGATTATCTTGATTAGCTATCATAGTTGCAGGCAACGACATGTCCGTCTCGATGGGCTCATTCGAAGGACTCGGTGTAGGAAGAATCCAAGGATCTTCCATATATGTTGTGCGAAAAGACACCGATATTACCAATGACGAAGCCTCACCGGGACTAGACCCTATCATAAGGACAGGTGCAGGACAACTAAAGATTCCCATAAGGGATGGATACATGCCAACACCCACACTCCCAGTTGTCAGCTGAGAGTGCTCTACAATCAGGATGGAATCTCCCAAAGATGCGGTAACAGGCAGATTCTTGAATGATGTTTGATCAATCGTAACTATATTTCTTTTAAACGGAAATCATACAACTCAAAATAGAGAAGAAGCTACGGCTTGCATACCGTACATCCAATTCCTACCTAGCAACAAATTGTAGTCAAGGGGCGCATCAACCACCTTGACCTCTATCGCAACGGTCTCCCCCCCCAAACAGACCTTAAGAGAAGGAAGAATGCCATGGGGTTGAAACAATATTCCATCAAAAGTAGTCAACATGGTACTGGATTTAGACAACTCAGGGGAACCCAAACCCTTCCAACATACCAAATACATCACGGAAGCAGCAACGCCTTCGTCAATCACAATGCATTTGACGTTCATGTTAAGACATTTTATATGAATCAAGAGAGACACATAGTAAGGAAAGCGAGGATGAATTCCTGCGGTTTCAAATTTGATGACAGAGGAAGAATTATCATTGTTCACACCTAGGGCAGAAAGGAAAGCCTTCCTTTGCGAAGGACAACTCTAAAGTACTTCAAGTGCAGACATCACACAAGGACTGTGGCCTAAATCTTCGACAACAGAATAGTTCTGGGCGACTCGGGCTTTAGGATTGTGCCCCGAACGCTCAAGGACTCCCTTAGGAATGTGAGGTGCAACTTCAAGTTTATCCACAGGTTTTTCAATATGCAAAGGACTCCCAAGTGGATCAGGTTCCTTTCCAAGGTCGGGTTGTGATGAACCATAGTCCTTCGCACGAGTCACAACCTTAGTAGCATGGACCATGTTGATGCAACCATGACCACTAGTATCTGGGGGATCTTGATCACCACCAGACTGATCATGGGTCCTCGAGTTCATGTTTTGATTATGAGTTAAAGGATTGGTCAGCACAGCTGGGCCCTGTGCTATTAATCTCGAGGATTCATCAATCCAAGGGCACACGTGAGTGAGGTGGTCATCCTTACACAACTTGCAAGGAAACTTAACCTTATGTTTAGGATTATTGTCCCCCCTAGCATTTTGGGCATTCTTGTCATTAGAGTTGGCATTTTCATTCCTATTCCCACCCTTACGATTGTTTTTACCATTCTTTTTATTCCTTCTGGGTTGCTAGTTACCCTTCTGGTCCGACGATTGTACCGAAAGCAAACTCGCCATTTGGGTGGGTTGAGATGAAGCCGTAGCTTGTCCTGAGACATATTGGTTGATAGATAATTGACTGACCTGTTTCACAACCGAATCTGCAGGTTTGGCACTCGTACAACCACAATTCCATCGGCATGTGGTCCAGGTTTAACCTTAGGGTCAAAACTAGAACGCAGAGCAATAGGAATGATCTCATATAACAAATCAGATTGAGCATAAATCAAGTCTAATTCCTGTGCCCTAAAAATGGATTGTTCCTCATTCTAAACTCTGAAAGTAGAAACATCCTTTTCTATATAATGCAGTAACGATTTAAGGAACCATTCGAGGAGAAACTCCGTCGGTAGGAAGGCTTTAATAAATCTCTTCCGTCTATGCCACTCTTGGATATGGTCTGAGATATGTGTGGCTTTATCCTGCTGAAATGTCGACAAGAAATCCGTACCAACGTCGTAATGTACTGGTAGTTGGAAGTGGTTGAGAAAAGTCATAGCTAGGTCATCGAACAACGCGAATTCCCCCCTAGGTAACTCTATATACCATTTTGTCGTAGGCCTTGTAAGGGTGCGTTGAAACAGCCTTAAATGGATCGAATCTTCATGTAAGGAATTTGAAGAGCACCATAGGTGAAATGTAGTAACATGTTCACTTGGATCTTCTCTTGGTTTGCCCTAGAATTTGGGAATGTCTGAGGGAAACTTATTAGGGATTGCTGGCCAAGCCAGGTCATGAGATACGGGATCGTTCGTCAGGCTCGACAAGTCAGGAAGATTTAGCGTTGTGAGGAAAGGGAGCCTAGGATGAGCAGGTCGATGTCCTGCTCCTTGATAATTTTGGTTCACATAAGCCTGATTACCGTAACCACCATGGCCTTGGCCATAGTTCCCTCCTCTCGTTTGACCCGTGTAGGGTGGAATGGAAGCACCATAATGTGGTGTACCTTGACTATGTGGGGCTACGAAGCCATAATTCAGAGAGTAAGTGGGTTGTTGATACCCGTACCCATAAGGTGAATAACCCTGTCCATACTGCGTCCCATAATAAGGTCCATAAGACATCCCATGAGATGTCCCATGAGACACTCCGTAAGTAGGAATATATGCTCCGAAAGTAGTAACATGACCTCCAGAAGTAGGAATATGACCTCCCAAAACAAGAGGAGGTACTTGACTCTGAGACACAACAATGCGAGTAGCAGCAGTACAGACATGACTCGTAGCAGCGTTCCGGCCCGAAGGACCACGTGAATGAGGGGGAGGAATAGCATTCAAAGAGAAAGGAATAGAGGATGAAGGGACATGTGAAATTATGTACGTGGTGTTCCCTATAGTCACTTGTCGAGGTTCTGGTATCGTAATAGGATTACTAACACTAGGTATAGGAGGAATATGTGATGTATCTTCCACCACCGGGATGGAAGGTGCAATGTGACTCGTGCTCCCAAACCTCTCCACATGGTAAGGAATAGGAGTGCCCCCAGGCGTAGTGTTAAGCTCAAACTCTGACTCGACATGAAATGCCGGATCATGTGTAGGGATACTAGACATACCATAACTACCATAACTAGTGCTTGCGGGTTCATGATGAGTCTCATCGCTTGGCATCCAATACCGATGACTTGTGAATGAGGGATCATAGCTAGAGTGAGTAGGTATTTCATGTGAAGGATCAAATCTAGAATGTGTAGGTATATTAGATGAAGGATCAAATGTAGGAGTAAAATCTCCATCCTCCACTTGAGTTGGAGATGACAGCTCAGGAATACCATCTTCATGATCTCCCATCGTGTGTGAATCAATGTGCGAAGTGGTCCACCTAGACTGTGTGTTTCTCTCTCCCAAAGGAGGAGGATATGTAGAAGGCGGAAGTCCTACTAAACGACGAGAATGGCGAGGAGCCGCACCTGAATCCACAATGACTCAAAAAATGCAAAAGACTGACTAATTACGCAAACCTTAGGCAAGCTAACATGCACAAAGCATACACTAATAAAATCTAAAGCCAAACACAAGCAATCAAGGGTAAGAAAAGTAAGCTCCTGAATGAAACAGGTATGTCTCACCTAGGATAGGCTTGAGACTCCCATACACAACACGTAGAGGTTTGTAACCAATTATTGTGGCCCTCAGCTTCAACGCGTAAAGCGACAGTGCTGTCCAACCCCAACCTGGCCGGGACACCCACAGAATAACCCTTGCAAAGTACCCCCTCGATATCCTAGGCAAGGAAACTAAGGTCACCTCAATATAATCAATGCTTAGGTGGAAATTCATAGGCAGGATTGACCGTATGGTCTGGGTAGCAAAGCCCGAGACTCTCAAAAGAGCCCCCAGATACGAATACAATCTTGGAAATATCTCCGGTGCTACTCAGTTATGACTAGGGGTCATCCCAATCAATAACCGCTCACACTGCCTCGTGCTTAGCTCCCTTTTGAGAGGATTAATTCCCTTTTGAGAGGAGGATCCTGAGAAACACTAATTATACCAAGGAATTTCACACTCTCACCTGGACAGACACATACATGTTGATGTTTAGTGGTCTTGGAGAATTTACTCACAATGAACTATTCCAAGACCCTAAAACCTAATCTTGTTGGTGTACCCTATCAAAGAAAATAGTGTAATCCA